>JAGDYQ010000008.1:11596987-11616987 GCA_021962125.1 Bulinus truncatus
AGGACTTCTAGAATGGACGGGCAAGATTTTTTTTTGGAGGGGCATATATATATATATATATATATATATATATATATATATATATATATATATAATAGTACATGCAAGTTTTACACAATTTGATATAATTTTTCAGATAAAAAAATATTACACAACTTTGTGTTAAATGTTTTTCAGATTTAATGACTATCCATATGACATATGAAAAGAAAAGTATGTAATTTAATTGGTCAGAAGACTTTTCAACCTTTATCTAGTAGAGTTGTATTTTTCTATTTTTCAGTGAGTTGAATCTTCTCAGGACCTTTTCTACGTCTAGTTGTTTCGTTCTCTTCTGTTCAAAGGCCATATATACTAGGTTAGACATTCTTTGGTGGGACATAGAAAGTCTTTGATGACTGCTAATACGTGTTAGAACTGAGTAAGTTGATTCACACATAGCTGTGTGCAAGCAAAAGCTTTTACTGCTGCTAGCAAACTATAGCAGTCTTCAAAAGCACTTTTATGTTTGTACACTTCACTGAAGACATTATGTTTTTCAATTTTATTTCTCTCAAAAAAGTTTTTGGCCACTTTCATTTCTTCTTTGCTCGGAATAATGATATTGTATCTTTTGAGATAATTTAACTTATCGTTTTCATAATCCAAATTTTCTGCTGCACATATTGCCATATAAATGTCATCATTATTCTGAAACCTTTTCTTTATTTTGCTCAGTATTACATCTAAAATTTCATAAAATATTCTACCTAACTCATTGCTTTCATTACTGTCACTGCTGAATGAAACTTTGTTGCCTGTCGTTTCACTTGTTATGTAATTGTCCAGTAAAGAGTTGAACTTCCTTTTTCTTTTCGTTTCAACTTCTTGTACTTTGCATAAATTTGACATTTCTTGTAGTATAGATTTTAGACTGTCTTCATTTCTTACTTCTTCTATTGCAGATGTTGCAGCAAAAACCAAATTACAACCCTGCTCCAAAGAAATATCATGGCTTTGTAATCCCTTGTCAACTGGTGAGAGAATTTCTAAAATTTGTTTCATTACTAACAGACAAAATACAAACTCTTGTTTCTTTATCACAATATAGAGACCAGTACATAGAGCTACATCATCTCCGTTCAAATGTTTTCCTTGGTTTAAAGATATTATTTCTAGGGTTTCTGATATATGGTCGTAATTTTCATAAATTATCTTACAAGCATGAAGATGACCTGACCATTGTTGTTCCAATAAGCGCGATAGAGCTTTGCCTTTATACATAGGAGCCACAATACCACGAGACAAAAAATTATATAACTGCCAACACTGACTAAAGAATTCATTAACAATTGCCAAAACAGAAACAGCTTTTGTCATAACCAAATGAAGCTTATGATTATAGCAATGTACAAAAGGAATCTCTTTCACTAGTTTTTCTTGAATTAGTGCCTGAACTCCACCCTTTTTACCACTCATCACTGAGGCACCATCATAACATTGGCTCAGCATGTTTTTTGGATTTATACCATACTTTTCCAGTGTTTCTAATGTTTTTGTGTAAATGTTTTAGCATCCAAAAGAACTGTTGTTTCTATTGACAGAAGACATTCAAAAATTTCACCATTTTTAACGTATCTGACAGCAATTGCAAATTTTTTCCCTATGATTTTTGTCTTTTGTTCCATCCTCCAATAGAGGAAAAAAAGGAACATCTGAATTATTTATGTCATTAGAAATCTCTTCTTTAACCAGGTCAGTCATTATTTGAATTATTTCATTCTGAATTTCTGGGGATTGATATGTGGCATTTTTTGGAATAATTTGGTAAGAATCAGCTAATTTTGGGTCTTTTCTCAATGTAAATTCAAATAAGTTTTTGAATAAGCTTTCTTCTAAATGCTCTTCTATGTTATATGATCCCCTGATAGGAAGCTCATTAATGACAAGAAACTGAATAATTTCAAAAATACTTGAAATGTAATATCTATGTTTTTCAAGCACACTGTCATTGACTAGTGTTGAAACAGACCTATTACATTCAACTCTGATATTTCTTTCGGACCATAATAACATAGACTGTACATGAGTTTCAGACAAAGCATGCTTGTAAAATCCAGTTTTAGTTTTATCCAATGCACTTTTCCAGTTTTTAAAACCGGTTTTCGTATAGGTATCCTCTTTACAAAATGCATCAAACAAGCGACATGGGTAACAAAATGCAGCGTCCAAGGACGGAGAATATTCCAACCACTTGAAATATTGAAACCATTCTGACCTGAAAGACCGATTCTGATTATTTTTAGGATAGGTAGGTAATATGATTTGTTTGATAGGTTCATCCTTTTTTGCTAGATCATTAATTTGTTTTTGCTTAGTTGTTGAGAGTGGCTCTGAAAAGAGCCGTTTTGATGTTGTCTGGTAGAGGCAGATGTAGCAGAAGTAGAAGCAGCATCTTCTTCTTCGTCACAACTATCACTACACGATTGGCCATCGTTATGTTTGTTAATAGAAATTAATTTTATCTCTTTTTTTTTCTTATTACAAAACGATCCATTTAAAAAAAAACGAAAATGAAAAAAACACTCTAAAACAAAAATGGAGTCAAAATATGAATAGCCCATGAATGAATAAAAAGGAGGATATGCAAGTAATTGGTTCAATGCAATTGCTCAAGCTTTTTAATATTTAAAATATCAATTAAATTTATCGTTTTAAATGTATTTAAAACTATATATTTTTCATGAATACAAAATAATGTATAAAATATAAAAAAAGTAATAAAACTAAACCGCATTTTTAATATTATTTATGTCATGTTTTAACCAAAATGGCGGTTACGCAAATTCTCATTGAAAGCGTTCATGTTTTTTGGTTCTGAAAAAAGCAAATTTAGTTCGCGCAATGATGGTCCGCTTGATTTTGTAAAAAAAAATTTAATTATTTTAAAAACTTAATTTATTTAAATCGAAAATTGTTAGGGAAATTTAGACTTACAAGAAAATTTAAAAAGCATTTTTATTTAATTAAAAAGTTTCAACATTTTCTTGAAATAAACAATATTTTTAAAAATTCTCAGGGGGGCAAACTTTTTCACTTGGGGGGGGCGAAACCCCCCTGGCTACGGCCCTGATTTTTATCCTTCTCAACCAGAAATTATCATCTGAATCGGTTCAGTCACCGTAAATAGTTATATTTTGTTTCCATAAGTCAGTATCGATACTGCGATATTGTTTGTGTCCATACCTGGGCGTTGGCCTGTGGGAAGGTCGCACCGAGAACAAAGAGTCCAAGAATCGGTCCTGCGGTTGTACCAATAACAGAATAGGTCAGCTGGGGGGAGAAACTAGAGATTTTAAAAGGGACCCTAATTACAAATATGAAAAAAGAGTAGTTAAAGAAAAGTCTTGTTTAGTAAGCAAATTACCATTTTGCTAGGCACTGAAATGCACATTTCCTTTTTCCAGAGTTTGAGCACAGGTTTAGCCGTGCGCAGCGTTCAGAAAATTAGAGGCGGCGACACTGTCCGAGAGATGTTACCACGTAAGTACGGTCTCCCACTGCCAAGGGAATTAAAGGGTTCCCTTCAATTTAAAACTTCTATAAAATGGCATTCATGTTGTTGTGTATTTAATCAAACAGACCTTACTGAGTCTATCTAAGATACAGCCCCATCCCATCCCCTCCAAACATCTGCACTGAGGTTAGTTTGAGTGTAAATATCTCATCTTCTTTCTGCATTGATGAATTCATTATTTCGTGGCACGCCCTTGAAAAAGAATCATTCTTTTAGTTTAAAATAATTACAGCAGCCGTTCTCAACCTTTTTTTTTCGCAACTGTATCCAAAAGGATGCAAAGAAAACGTACTTATTTTCAATATGGAAGGTGTCAGCCTTTCTAATGCGATGCTTGGCCTGGTGTGGGTTTTGTGATGATTCCCGCATCAAACTGGCAGAGGCGTAGCTAGGTGGGGCGTGGGGTACATATGTCCCCGGGCGCCGAGGTTCAGGGGCGACAAATGGTATATTTTACATATAATATTATATGGTTTTCGAATGGGGGGGCGCTAAAAAGGTATTAAAAAGGTAAAATGCCCCGGGCGCAAGTTGCCTTGCCCCCCTCGCTACGCCTCTGCTAACTGGCGACCTTCTTCTGATTTTTGGTTGTTTTAAACGAAAACTTTATGTCGCTGCGTGCATCTGCATGACCTTTGCCGTACCCCCTTTTGGTACAGGTACACGTACCACCGGCTGAAAATCGTGGGAGTACAGTCCCTTTTCAACCAAGTTTAAACAAAGTTTGCATGACAGCTTCTAACAGAGTCCCTTTCATGGGTAAGCAAGGTGTTTTTACTTTTTTTTTACTGCTAAATATAGATACTGATGAAATCATTAATAAACGCCCTTGTTTCTAAAGGATACTACCATTAGTCCAAAAAAAAATAATCAAAATACTCTGATAAATAAGGACATTTTGATTTCGTCAGCAACGAGTACATTTTGAACTAAATTAATATCCCGGGATATGAGAATTTCTCGGGTGTTTTATTGAGCTCCAATACTGCCGGGACCGCGCCTCTACCACGGGTCACGAACAAAGTTACCTTCTATTTTTTTTGAAGGAAATGTGCGGCCAAAGATATAGATTGTGCAGTTTGGAAAGGGAATTTTAACATCTATATATATATATATAACACAACTTCGAGAAAACGCAGGACTATTTATAGATTGTGGAATTCCCGAATACGTCGGAAACTCGCGACACCGGGGAAAAAAAGCACTATAGTGTGGAGACCGGGGGGGGGGGCTGAATAACAGCAAGCATGTTGTTTAAAGTGGGTCAAGATAGATCACAGCAAGCGTGTTGTTTATATTGATTGATAAGGCGGCGTAGTACGACGCGGGACGACTAGTAACGTTATATTGATGAAACACTGACACATCAACCAAATTCTGACCTCGGTAGCTGAGCCTGAGAACTCCCTGACCAGGTAAGCCAACAAGATGATTGCAACGCCATACGCACACGCTGGATTAAAAAAAAAACGAGAGAGAATTTCACAGAATCAACTGGCCATTTGGGGGATTCATTCATAAAATTGTTTCTAAAAATATCAACCAATCGTCAGCTAGAAGAAATATTTACAAATGAAACGAAAGTTGTTATTTTTTTCTTCTTATAAAACATTTTTTTTATTTATTTGTTGCGTTATGGCATGTTTATATTCTAAGGGAACTCTATTTTATGTTTTTAAAGTCAGCATAATCAAACTTTTGTCCACTATATTAATAGTTACGGACAATGAATAGTTGTGTTTGTTTAAGTGGTAAAAAAAAAAGTATCATTAAGTATAATTTACTAATCTGTTTCTTTAGTCAAGAAAACTTACCGATTACTTTAGTCAAGATAACTTACTTTAGTCGATTTACTTACCTATTCTTTTAGTCAAGTCTACTTACCTATTCCTTACCCCAAATCTATTAAGCTACTTATTTCCCGTAATCAAGTCTACATAGTCACCTATTAATTTAGTCAAGTCTACATAGTCACCTATTAATTTAGACATATCTGTTTAGTCACACATTCCCGTAGTCCATTCTAACTTAGTCACACATACTCCTTATGTCGATTCTACTTAGTCACATACTCCTTGTAGTCAAGTCTACTTAGTCACATGTTCCTTGTAGTCAAGTCTACTTAGTCACATGTTCCTTGTAGTCAAGTCTACTTAGTCACATGTTCCTTGTAGTCAAGTCTACTTAGTCACATGTTCCTTGTAGTCAAGTCTACCTAGTCACATGTTCCTTGTAGTCAAGTCTACTTAGTCACATGTTCCTTGTAGTCAAGTCTACTTAGTCACATGTTCCTTGTAGTCAAGTCTACTTAGTCACATGTTCCTTGTAGTCAAGTCTACTTAGTCACATGTTCCTTGTGGTCAAGTCTACTTAGTCACATGTTCCTTGTAGTCAAGTCTACTTAGTCACATGTTCCTTGTAGTCAAGTCTACTTAGTCACATGTTCCTTGTAGTCAAGTCTACTTAGTCACATGTTCCTTGTAGTCAGGTCTACTTAGTCACACGTTCCTTGTAGTCAAGTCTACTTAGTCACATGTTCCTTGTAGTCAAGTCTACTTAGGCACATGTTCCTTGTAGTCAGGTCTACTTAGTCACATGTTCCTTGTAGTCAAGTCTACTTAGTCACCTAATAATTTAGTAAATCCTATGATGAAATCATCGTCCTCAGCGGCCAAAACCTTTCCCAGGATATCTTCCACCGTCACAGTAGTTAGAGAATGGATGCCAGACGACAGGGTACTGGAATCAGTCCAAACCGGTTACAGGTCGTTTTTGTTTGTTCGTGTTTTTAAGGAAATTTAGTAAAAAAAAATAAAATCAATTAAATTATAAGTGAAATGTAACTTACTTTCAAATGTATATTTTCATAGACTGGCAACAACAACCACAACAACTGTTTATTTAACACAATAACACTCATGACATCAACAGAAAATAACTATAGACTAGCCTATAGTCCACTCGGTGGGGGCGGGGGGGGGGGGACGGAATATGTCAATCACAACAAAACACAATGGATAGAATAGGTAATGTATATATTTTTACACTGATTGTGTGTATGTGTGTATATATATATACATATATGTGTGTGTGTGTGTGTGTGTGTACGCGAGTGTTTCGATTCATAATATTGCCAGGTACGTTTATTTCATCAACAGCTGTACCCTGCAAAAAACCTTTTACTTAGAGTTATATTTCCTTATCATTGATCAGTAGGCTAAGTTATTTTTGGTTTCGGACAGATCCGATTTTTTTTTTCATGATCTTACTGAGACGCGGGGGAGACGCCATTTTGAATTTCTTGATTTCTACTTTCTATATGACGCAGACGCCAGACGGCTATTATTTATTTAGGTATTTAACTGTTGCTCACCTCAGTGATGCCGAGAAAACAGACGCCAAAAATAAACCAGTGAGTCCTGGCGTGAGACCGGAAGTCTTCATGACGAAGTACGGCATCAGCTGATGGAGACCAAATAATAAAATCTATTTATAGATTGTGGTAAATCACAATCAGACCTTAAACTATTGTTAATTTTTTTTCTGCACTTTGTGAGCTTATTTTTTTTTAAATAAAGTTTTACATTTGGAAAGTAAAAAAAAAAAGGAAAGTTCCCTTAGCATAATAGAACCATCGGGGTAGATGAAGAGTGTATGTGAAGTCCCTGTAAGGACGAGATGAAATCTCTTAGATTCTATAAACCACTAATGGGACGGTTTTTATGGTTGCCCTTCATTCGTCCCCAACATAGCCAATAGAGCGATGGCAATGGAGGCACCACGGGATACATGTCGGGAACTTCAACGTTGACCTGAAAAATTCCCTTGATTTTCACCGTGATTTTTAACGCAACACCTAAATGCGTCAATTTGACCAAAATGCTGAAAGTTCACCAAATCGACAAATAACGGAATTTCACGCAACAATTTGAAGTTAAAGTCCGTTCACTTATTAATCAGATCTACTTAATCAAAGAAAGGCATATTTTCGTTTGTTGTGCTTTGTGGTATAATTAAAAAGAATGTCTCTTCATCAATCAATCATATCGAGTATGATTAGAATTGTGCAGAGAATGTGACGTTGAATTTTTTTTTTATGTGTGTGCTCTTCAATGAGCAGTTTATAGTCGAGAGCCCATCTGATTCAATCCGTCTTATGGCCGGCCCTGTAACCCCCCGGGGGGGGGCTCAGTGGCGAGAATAAAATGCTCTATTGTCCCCGTTTGGTCTGTCTGTCTGTCTGTCTGTCCGTCATCACCCTAGATCTCAACAACCATAAGTCCTAGACCCATGATGTATATATCATTTTGTAGGTCTTGGTCTGCCAAGTAAACGCTTTGGTCCATTTCGCGATCTGACCTCTGAGGGCCGTAAAAGAGGGCTTATAAAGTACCGTTTTTTTTTACTATAAAAGCTATATTAACAAAGGAGCGCCCTAGATCTCAGCAACCATAAGTCCTAGACCCATGATGTATATATCATTTTGTAGGTCTTGGCCTGCCATGTGTACATCAAAAGTTCATTTCGCGATCTGACCTGTCAGGGCCGGGCTTCATGGTTTCTTAGGGGCTTATATATGGCTTATATTTTATATATAGATTATAAACTAATCAAAGGGGCGTAATCATTATTTATTTTTCATTAAGGCCGGCCCTGTTACCTCCCGGGGGGAGGGGGCTCAGTGACGAGAATAAAATGCGCCAGGTTTTTTTGTATTGAAGCAATCCACCGCCGACGTCTATCTCTTATTCAGCTCATAAATATTCAATGATTATGCTTAAATCACCTGGTTTGGACTTGTGATGTTCCCGGCGGCCAGAGGGTCACATCCGGTGGTGAAGGTGTAGGTCACGATGACCAACCCGATGTGGAGTGTCACAATCCCGTAAATCAGCGCCGGAGGAATGCATATCAGGGAAACGCTGCAAAAGGGCAAACGGGAATTCAATGTACATTAAATAGTGCACAGACTGACCGGAGTGTAAATGCTAAACCCCGGATATGACAAAGATCCATAAATAGTTAAATCTTGTCCCACACGGCGACCACCACCTATACTATAACATTTAAACAAAAATCCCCCCCCCTCATGTTGTGTACCTGTGACGCGTCGGGCGTTACTTCGACATAAGCGGCTTAATATTTTAATAACAATGACCTCAGACTGATTCATAATTGACCAAGGTTCAACAGGACATGTTTTGGGCTTAAAAAGACTGCACCCCCAAACTACCAGGATCAACACCCAACCAAGTAAACAGTTTCTTTTATATTTTAACGCTCACCATATGGGGGGTGGGGGCGGATGGTGGTCGAGTGGTGTAGATAGTGGGTTCGATCCTCTGAAAAATCAAAGGAATTACTCCAAGTCCTAGTGAAAGTTGGTTTAAGTGCCACATAGTCGACCCCAGCTTTAAGTGGACGCCCGACTTTGGTTTCGGGGGGGGGGGTAGTACAGGCGTTGTGCTAACCCCCACAATCCCTTTATATGACGTGGTCACAGAAACATATGTTATTGTATACGTCACCTGTCCTGGTGGGTCTTTAGGGATAAATTGGGGACTTTACTCACTTTCTGGCATCCTTTTCAGACTTGAGAGAAACTATTCTCGAGACGTTGGTCTGAATGAAGTTGCTGTTTGACCAGTAGATGAATCCTCCTAAAATCAGTCCCCAGACTGTGTGCCGGACACGAGGGTCAACACTGAAACTGGAAACACATACAGCAATGGACATACAGCAATGGACATACATCAATGGACATACATCAATGGACAAACAGCAGTGGACATACAGCAATGGACATACAGCAATGAACATGCATCAATGGACATATACCAATGGACTAACAGCAATGGACATACAGCAATGAACATACAGCTATGGACATTATACAATCTTTCTTAAAATAATTTTCTGTTGGTTTATAGTAAATCTCTGTTTACATTGTCTGTATTCATCAGCATTTGGTCGATTAATTAGCGGTTTTTTTGTTGACGATCAACGTTAATCGCTGGTTATCTTTTTTTTTTTAAATCACCTCTCCTAGCAACAAAACGTTTGTTTACCTAATCTTCCATCTTTTGCCGTCTCCAAGCAAAAAAAAAAAAGAAGAGACTTTGGAAATATAAAAAGTGTTGATTGTTACTTTTCATTGTAGGTTAAAGGACTATCTATTTTTTATACATCAATAAACCTTGTGTTTATTTTATTCCAAGTGTTGTTGCTTCTTACTTTAAAGTATTGAGCCTCAATGTTTGAATTCGGATTTATTCATTTGGAAATAATGGCTTCGGATTTCGCCGATTGTTGTTGAACAAATTATCGACCAAAAAAACCTAGGTCAAACCAGTGTCATAATGTTTTTTTTTCCCTCCTCAATTTCTCTTTAATAGTTAATATAGTAAGTAAGAAACATGAATTCAGTCATAATTTTGTTAATATAGTAAGTAAGAAACCTGAATTCAGTCATGATTTTGTTAATGTAGTAAGTAAGAAACATGAATTCAGTCATGATTTTGTTTCGCTGTTGTCTGAAATGAAAGTAATGCATTACATACTCGTTAAAAACAAGTCTGCCGTTGCGTGACGTAGTGTCCACCATTTGTCCTAGCCCGCCAACATCAACAATTCCCTATAAGATTAAACAGGACGTGGGTGTGAAATATAATTATGTCTGTAGACAAAATGTAGACAGTTTAAAAAAAGAACTAGACATTTACCGACCGTACAATCAAAAAAAAAAATGTAAACTTTTACCAAAACGTGAAGAAATACAGTAAAGAACACATTTACCAAACTTTACCGGGCGTTACTCACAAAGGGGCGCCAAATGGTATATTTTACATATAATATTTATGGTTTTTGAATGGGGGGGGCGCTAAAAAGGTATTGTGCCCCGGGCGCGAGTTAAGCTCGAGATGCCACTGCAACATATAAACATAATAATATGTATCATTTTCTTAATCTGTAACCAATCAACTAGAATCTTGATGATCACTTTAATCTTACCTTATACTAATAATAATTACCTTACAACTGCTCTTCGCCCCACCAACAGATATATTTTAAGTTGAACCCCCCCCCCCACAACCCCCACCCATCCCATTATTTTCGAAGACGAAAATGCAAGCAGCCCAGGCATTTTTACAAACATTTTTATCTCTAAGGTGTATGTACCATGTCAATGAAAACTACAGTTCTTTACCGCACTTGAAAAAAAAAAGGTACATTGTTTTAACATAGTGATCTGATTGAGAAGCCTCTCTCTCTCTCTCTCTCTCTCTCTCTCTCTCTCTCTCTCTCTCTCTCACACTCTCTCTCTCTCTCTTTCTCTCTCTCTCTCTCTCTTCAAGCCCCAAGAGAATCATTCGATCATATAAAATAAAGTAGAAAAGAACTGAAGCGCTTACTTTGATAAGGATGACCACGATGCCCAGAAAGATGAGACAGGTTTGGAGGACGTCTGTCCAAATGACCGCTTTGAAGCCGCCCTGAAATTCGACACTGACTTGTTACAACGTTTGATCTCATAAACATAAGATTGTTTTTTTTTAAACTTTGATCTAAATCTTATTGATCTGCTACCACATGTTTACATTTTACATGCCGTGCATCTAATTAAAGAAAGAGTAAAGGATGACTCACAATAGCCGTATAAATAGTTCCTACTGCGCCAATCAGAATGATCGATAGCCAAAGGGGAATTCCCACTTGCAAAACACAAAAAAAAAACAACAAACAAAACAATATTTTTATGATGAACAAAAAAAGTTTTTAAAAAAAATGGCGAATGGCAAAAGGGCGGGGGGGGGGGGATGGGGGAAATGAGTACTTAAAAAAAAAAAAAGAAGTTAGTATTGAGCAGATGATATGACATGACTGACCGTCAAGTGTGACCATAATTAAAAATTTCATAAGTAACATAATACTTTAGTAGTGTGTGACATATTTTTTTAGGGGTTGACGATTGACAAACTTAACATCGCCTAGAGCCCCCTGTAGTCAAAAGGCTGACATAAGTGTACAGTTCTATTAAACTTTGTGCTACAATTACCCTTTACAGCCCCCCACCCACCCACCCCCTGCCCCCAAACTCAGAGACCCAAGAACTGCCCTATAAGAAATTAAGGCCCGAATTCAAGGGAAGTTCAGACATACATATTTTAATTTTGACTCTTTGTTTTACATGTCTGTCTCCCTTACACCTGTCTGCAAAGCAAAGACAGGTAAGAAGAGTAAAGCTAACTATTTTGGTTTCGGTACCCACCTGTCTGTAGAGCTAAACCAGGTGAGAGTAAAGCTATGGTCATGTACGACGTCTGAGGAAGCACAATCAAATAATGTTATAGTTTCAGTAATAAGGATTACTGCAGACCTGTTATATGGCCGTGCTAGTCCCGTGTGTATGTCAAGCTAGGCTGTCAGCATTTACCACAAATGTAGTATCTAGTCTAGGCCTTTTGGATAAAATCATAGTGTAGAATCTGCACTATAGTGGATCTAAGGCTTTTTTTTTTGGCGTACCATGATCTGGGGGGGGGGATATCATTGTGGTCTCCAGGCCAGGAAAATAAACACTTTTTTTTTTTGCGACGGTTGTGGTAGTGTGGTCAATAAAGATACTCCCGAGACCATAATATTCAAAGCTGGCGGTGGGTGAAAGATGTGGCCGGTACACAACACCCTTCCACTCTGTCCCACTCAAAGCATGTTGTCGCAGCCTGCCATTTCTGGCAGAGGGATTAGGCCCGTTACACCATTCCCTTAGTTCATGCCTCACCATTCTGGCCGATCGGCAGCACACTCACCCTGCGCTGATCTGGCCAGTCTGTGCGCATGTCGTAATGACGGAAACACCCGCTCCGTAGGCATTGTCAGACGTGTATCGGCACCCGCCAATAAAGCTGGTGTGGCAGGCACACGACAGTGACGGTGCAAAAAGAAAAAGGCAGAATAAAATATGCCAGGCTTATCTTTTTTTCTATTGATTCTTGTCAAAGTATTCATAAAATGAATAATAAATGTAAGGCTCACATAGCACTTCCGTTTTCACTTTGCCACCAGAAAATCTTTTCACATTATAAATTTAATTAAATTTATAAAGTAATGGACGTCGCGGGTTTTTAAGATGCCGATTAAATAAACAAACATTAATATTGTGTACTGTCAGCCTGAATACAAACAATCCGCGACAATTTGGGCATTCTAGCTTAACGAGAACACCATTGAAATAGATTTATCAGACTGGACAGAGACACTCAAACAAACAGAAAGTCGTGCAGGATGAAACACTATATGCTACATTATGTGTGTGTGTGTGTGTGTGTGTGTGTGTGTGTGTGTGTGTATAGAATAAAAACAGTTAAAATAAACAAAAAGATGCATGTGTACTCACTAATTGGATTATTCCAAATATTGTTCCAATGATTCTCATGACGCGGGATTTGAACCGTCTCTCCAGATACTTTTGAGAGAACAAAAGACAAAAAAAAATACTTTGACCAATTTGGTCTGATGACAAAAAAAGTGGTTTCAAAAAATCAATTTCATTCCTTTTAACTTCGCGTAGAATACGAAGGAAGGCAACGCCCGTGTGTTATAATGATGATGGCCTTTCTATTTTGTTTTTATTTGTTTTTTGTTTTATAGCGAAAAAAACAATTGACGGTGTACCCCAGGTAATCAATGAACGTTTAATACGAACTGCTGGTTATCTCTCTTTGTATTGGGTTGGTGGTTTATTCCCCTTAGTTCACAATTAGTTTATCAGTCATAGTCGATGTATACGTTATTCAATCAATTGTTGTTGTTATTGTCTATGTTATGATGGGATGCTGATCTCTTAGACGTTATATACCCTCTAATGGAAAGATTTTTGTAGTGCCCTTGTATGTCTAACATAGCCTTGTCCACAGGGGGGGGCATAGGTAGGGCTAGGGAGTTGAACTCATGAACCCCCCCCCCCCGTATGCAGATCAAGCGACCGATTGCAGATCAGGATCAGAATCCAAGGAACACACAGCCACGCCACTCCAGCATTAGTAAACTCCATTTATCATGTGTCACACAGTGACCCCAATCCAGCATTAGTAAACTCCATTTATCATGTGTCACACAGTGACCCCAATCCAGCATTAGTAAACTCCATTTATCATGCGTCACACAGTGACCCCAATCTAGCATTAGTAAGCTCCATTCATCATGTGTCACACATTGACCCCAATCCAGCATTAGTAAACTCCATTCATCATGTGTCACACATTGACCCCAATCCAGCATTAGTAAACTCCATTCATCATGTGTCACACAATGACCCCAATCCAGCATTAGTAAACTCCATTCATCACGTGTCACACATTACCTAACCCCATTTATCATTCACTTAAAGCATGCGCCCAATTTACAGCCAAATTCACTATTTAGATCAAATTTACAACATATTTACCACTGTACAAAGCTGTCATTCAGTCAAGTTACCTCGTACACGCTGGTCATTTGCAAGGGGTAGAGCAAGGGAATCGTTGTGTACACGCCGACCACCATAGACAGCACTTGGCTCAGCCCGTCGTAGAAAACCATCGTCCCAGAGGTGTAGACCTCGGCAGGCAGCCCCAGCAGCGATATGGCGGACTGGTAGGAGGCGAACAGAGACATAGCCACTGGCAGGGCCGACAGCTGACGACTGCCTAGCAAATACTCGTCCTGGTGGGGGGGGGGAGAGATCGAAGATATAAATGTACAATTAGAAGGGTTTGCTGCCAGATAAAAAAGGGGAAGAACTGTAACACAATTCAGGGGCAATTTAAAGGATTTATCCCCCCCCCCCCCGGGTGTCGATTACAGAAAAAAAATACTATAAAAATGACTAAGTAATTAGTGGGTGTGAATTATGAGAGGGCCCGTCCCCCTTGGGAGAGATTCCCGGGCATGCAGGATTAGCCCATTTGTAGGACACGTAAACATTGCCCTTTCTTGTGAACAGGCTTACATTATAATAGAGTAATGGGTCATAAATATCGGACCGAATCCACTCTTCCATCAATTAGATATATCCATCTCTATCTATATATCTATCTACCTAAGTATCTGCCTATCTATCTATCTAATAATCTATATATCTTTTAACTGTCTGTCTATCAGTTTCTATGTATACATATGTTCAGTGCTCGATTTAAGAAAAAAACCAGTACCGGGGGGTGAAAAAAAAATTATGCAGAGCCGGGGATAGACGTCTTTGGTTTCATCCCCGGCAGGGATATATTAGCGAAAGCAGAGCCGGGGATGACAGTTCACAGTGCCGGGGAAATCCCCGGCGGTAATTCGAGCCCTTTTCTTTATCTCTATCTATATATAAGTCTCACTTTATCTGCCTTTCTCTATCAATCAAGTAATCTATATCTATCTAGCTGCCTGTCTGTCTATATATCTATCTATCTATGTATTTATATTTCTGTGCACTGTGTGTTTCTTCCCTAAATGAAATACATGCAATTCACTGCAACACGTTCACCCCCACATTCACCGTGTGTGTACGCCTTACCATGGACTTATTGTCCCATCCGATCACTGCGAAGTAGCCGCCAATCCCAAGCGAGGCTACAAACGTGACGGTCAGTAAGATGTAGTCCATAATATCAAGATACATTCTCTTACCCTCAGACTTATCAAAAACAAAACATAAACAAACGTAGAGTCAACGTCACGTGCAGCCATTGACTGACTGCATGAAAGGAATCAATGGTTCATCATCATCTTGCGCTTTTTGTTTCTTGTGGTACTTTGAAGAGAAGGTTAACAGCTATGCACGCTTTGGTGTGCAAATATCGCTCTCTCTCTCTCTCTCTCTCTCTCTCTCTCTCTCTCTCTCTCTCTCTCTCACTCTCTCTCTCTCTCTCTCTCTCTCTTTCTCTTTCTTGTCATGCATGCCAGTAATATGAGTGATATGAGCAGAGGCGTAGTGAGGGGTGGGTAAGGGGGCATCATGCACCGGGCGGCACTCACAAAAAAAAGGGGGGGCGCCGGCCAAATGGTATATTTCACATTTAATATTATATGGTTTTCGAATAGGGGTGGGTGCTAAAAAGGTATTAAAAAATGTGCCCCGGGCTTCGAGTTAATCTCGCTACGGCACTGAATGTGAACCACATATTATAATCTCTGGCATTAGCTGGCTCACCTACATTATTAGGCGTCACCATTAGTACACAATGAAGTACAGTGTCGGTGTCGCAACTAGGGAGACGTGGAGGTTCGGCCCGCCCTCGGGGAGCATTGACTTCTACACTAGCAAGAGACGGCATAGCATCTTCAACACTTGAGTATGTTTTATCATAGGAATGGAGTGGCATTTTTAGAGTCGCTCACTCAGACCTCCAATAATGAGCATGTGGAGAAATAATATAGTCTAAGCTTGATGACGCAATTCGGTAGGCTCCGCCCACCGCAGTAGCTATGGCGTCATTCCGCCATCTTGTGTTGTAGTTTATTGTAGATTTTAGTGTATACGTCATTTGGTACAAATGACGCATTTCAAACCGACAGTTGGGAGCACATGGTTTGTTTATAGTGAGTCGAGCTCTGGGCATCATAGGATGTGGATGTCTGTATTAGTAGAGTCTAGCTTTGGGCATTGATATAGATGGATGCATGTTTACAGTTTAAGTTCACCTTTATGTCAGTTTATGTTCAAGTATTAAATGATTGTTGATGTTACTTCTCTGGAATTAACTTCATAATTTGAGTTGTCTGAGTTATTACACCTACTACAAGTATCTTCATTATAAGGACCCGTAACAGAGCATAATAATTCCTTGTGGAAGTTTTGCTCAAGAAATTGAACCTCTTAAACTGTGTTAGAATTTCAATTACCTAAGGGGATCGCTGCTATCCGTTTTCTGCCAGTAAATCTTTTTTTTTTTTGCTTAACATTAACCAGGAAACTATTCAATGAAAACTAATTTTGTGTGGGCCTTTTATTTAAATAATTGGGTGGCAATGTGACAGGACGTACCGACAATCCCACTGCTAATGACTTGTTCGGGCGATGCATTTCCCCCGCACCCTCCACTCCCACAGTGTCCACACCCTTATAATTTTATTAGAAGTAAGGGATTCAAAGCCGTTCTGGTAAGGCTGCTGCTTGAAATATTGGGTATCTGATCATCTTTAAAAACCGGAGCTCTCTCAGAAATCTCTCCCAACCCCATCCCCACCTCTGACCTCCCCCCCCCCCCCCAATTCTGACACAAAATTCCGGTAGGGGCACCCTTTACTTAATATCATCGATGACCAGCGGCTATTTACATACTGGCCACAACTGGCAAGAATTCTATTATTCACGGCCTGACGACCAATAGGACAATCTTTGCCGGAAGTGTTGTAATGTTTATAAATAGATTTCTTTCACCGGTCGCTTGTATTAAATTTAGTCGTTAGTTCACATCTACTGATCTGGTTTTACTGATAGATGAAATTAATTAGCATCTATCCAGCAATGTATGTAATTAGATAACCGAGTACTTTCTTCCACACAATAAGACCTTAAACAGTTTCATCCGGCACTGGGTCATTAAGACATTAAGAGTTAAATAGTTTAATATATTCAACAAAAAAAAAAAAATAAAACAAACTGTACTTAAACACTTTGTGACATGGAATACATAACAATCTAATTGGAGGTGACGTCTGGAACCAACTCACAAGATGAAGTAAAAAATAATTATTATTAATATGAGATTCGTGTTATCGCTCAACATGCACTAATTATGAGCATTAAGTTTAGCTAATTGCTTTGATTACCTCACACATACATACATATTAACACACACACACACACACACATTAATTAAATTATATGACCGACTTTCATCCAAGTATAGACATTTTCTCTGTCTGTTTTTAATATCACTGAATGCCAACACATATTTTATACAGTGAAAATATTGTTTCTTAAGCTGCTACTTTAAGCCTAGGACGAATACTTTTATCCACTGAGGTTAAGTTCAGTAAGGTGAATTTTTTGTGTATAATTTCAACGTATTTATCTGTATTTACTTTAATAAATAAATATACATTCTGTCATATAAATAAATAAATATATCCATACTAGCTATACCCGGCCACGTGTTGCCGTGGCTATTCCCTATGTAATGTAAAAGTAAGTATTGAGAAAGCCCTATGTATAATGTAAAAGTAAGTATTGAGAAAGCCCTTGTTTCTAAATTCTATTTATAAAAAATAGACAAAATTGAGAAAAAATAATTATCAATGTTTTAAAACTATAAACAAAGGAATATCAGTTCTATCGAGTGGATCTTCGTTTCTAAATTTGTTGTTTATTAATGAAGTGATTTTAGATATACAATATTTTTTTTGTTGTACCATTATTTGTGTATATATACAAATTGTCTAGTTTGCTGAATCTAGTCCAGGCAACTTATAATTTTCCATGCAAGAAGAAATGTCTAGATCTATAGCTCAGATTTTTTAAAGTCTAGCCTTGAGCTTTGTTGAAGGTGATTGCAATGCCAAACGAATAGGGAATTGCAATCTTTCAAATTGAAATGGTTGGAATCATAGGAATGCAAGAGATAAGGACATCATTTCTGAAAGGACTGTCAAATTTTTGCTTCTATCACGTTGCTCATTGATATTTTTGCTGGAAGACATGTGCCGTAGCAGCACTTCGGCTGGTTGATAAATTGTAACATGATGATTGGCACAGATTGTACGATGAAATATGAGTTTTTACTCGGCGGATTGGTTAATTGACCATATATTAGTAAGCGCTCTGTGACTTTTGATTTACCTCTGGTGGTTTTTTTTTAAAAAGTAAAGAAATAATTTTACCAAACCGATCGTTTAAATATTATTTTTAAATATAATGGTTATTATGTCTATATCAAATATATATATATATATATATATATATATATATATATATCAACACGCCGAGTAATTTACTGCAATTTTGTGTGTAAATTTTAAGGCAATTGGTGAAGAACTTTCGGAGTTAATCCAAGCGGTGTGAAACCTTTTTCCATTTTTATTTATCCATATATGTTATAGGTCTGTATACTTGAGAGAGAGTATAAACAAAGCTACATAACTCTCACAGACATAGACAAAACATAAGCACTCTCACAGACATAGACAAAACACAAGCACTCTCACAAACATAGACAATACACAAGCACTCTCACAAACATAGACAATACACAAGCACTCTCACAGACATAGACAAAAATACAGGCACTCTCACAGACATAGACAAAACACAAGCACTCTCACAAACATAGACAAAAATACATTTACAATATCAAACATTGACAAAAATACATTTACAATATCAAACATTGACAAAAATACCTTCACAATCACAAACACAGTAAAAATACAAGCAATGTCAATTTTTATCAATTTTTGTTACAGCTATCTCTGGTTAACATAACACCTGACTTAATACAAAAATGGCGGAAGCAGTCGGGCAGGTGTACTTCGGCATAATAGATTACGTCATGCTGACGGCCATGTTAGTCATTTCACTTGGCATCGGCATTTATTTCGCATTTGGGGGCAAACAAGTGAAGACGAAGGTAAAGAAAAACAACAACAAAGAAATGATATATATGTTATTAATACTTGAGTCGTCTTCATTCCATGAACTTCTGTCTGAGCAAAGGGCCTTAAGCAAAAGTTCTCTATTTTACTCGGTTCTAACAGACATTACTTAGCTCCCCTTCCCATATGTCAGGTGGAATTTAAACTCAACACAAAGAATATTTGTATTTGAAAAAAACTTTGAGATGTGTATAACTGTAGAGCTAAAAATCATTGAAAACAAACATTAAAAAATCGAAAGGGGGGGGGGAGGGGAGCTAAACCATACTATTTATTTTGCATATATAACCGTTATTAGGTATTTTGGGGTATCTAGATAGAGGAGTTTATTCTAATATGAATTAATAGATCACGGGGCCTGTTTAGCAGTGATGGTCCAAGTGGGTCATCTGATCTCCCTACCCATTGAAACGGCCCTGCCTGTATATATATATATATATAATGTTTTTATGTTTTGTTCTCTTTAACTGCCCCACAGTTTGAGTACCTGCTTGGGAGTCGTAAGATGGGGGTCATTCCCGTCACCCTCTCCCTGTTCGCCACGTTCCACTCGGCCATCTCCTTGCTGGGCACCCCTGCGGAGGTGTACACCTACGGGACGATGGTCTACTTCCTCACCGTTATCCAGTGCTTCACGTTGCTGGTCAAATCGGTCACGACGGTGCCACTGTTTTACCCACTTAAGCTGACCAGTGTGTTTGAGGTGAGAGAGCAGTAATGCCCAGTTGATGGTAAAGTATTAATCGTAAAAAATTGTGGTCTACGTTAATTATAAATCAGTGGACAAAATGGGATGGTTTCATTAAGTCTTTTTTTTACATTC
>JAGDYQ010000008.1:11621987-11772298 GCA_021962125.1 Bulinus truncatus
AAAATTGGTTTTTCCATACATATTTAAGTATTATTCTATTAATGCGTACCAATAGTTAGGTTGGCCACATGATTAGAAAATAAAATGACACCAACAGCGGACATTCTTTGTTGTCATTATTAGAAGACTTTTTAAAACAGCGATGCGCTTTCTGTATAATTTATATTCTGTGTTTGGGACATTTGTTTGGGCGTCACTCCACGCACCCTCACCATAGCGGCGACTGCAAGAGCCATGGAGGCGCCAGTGTAGACAGAGCATGGGTCAGCGGAGTCACTGTTTAAAGTGCTACCTTATGTAGCACAAATGTTCTGTTCAGTAACAGATCATCACATTTGTTGTTGTGTCCACTCATCTTTGCGTCTTTTAATCTTATATTGTGTGCAAAGTTTTTTTTGTTTTTATTTTACATCAAGTATAAGTGGTGGTTCGATACCATATGTATCGGTGGACACTCTCAGTCAGATTAAAAAATAAAAGAGAATCGGATACTACAATACGATTCTCCGATTACCATTCCAGTACATAAATCTCGATAATTCCTTATTACCCATTAATACGAGTGGCGGCTTAATGTGGCTAATGAAGCGACTGCCCCCAGGATCCACGTCTGATGGGTTGGGGAGGGGGAACAACTCTTGGAATTATTTTGTTTGTTTGTTAAATAGCTGAATAGAAATAAACCTTCGTTCCAGGCCTCGGACATGACACTCGACCAAGACCTCTAAGGGCGCCTCTGTTACCATGCACTTTCACACCCCTAACTATATTTGACCAACTATATTTGACCAACTATATTTGACTGACTATATTTGACTGACTATATTTGACCAACTATATATGACCAACTATATTTGACCGACTATATTTGACCGACTATATTTGACCGACTATATTTGACTGACTATATTTGACCGACTATATTTGACCTAACTATATTTGACCCAACTATATTTGACCAACTATATTTGACTAACTATATTTGACCAACTATGTTTGTATCTCCATGCAGTGTGCGAGTCGACCCTCGTGTCCGTCACACGATCTGGGGTCTGTCACTTGGAGGCTTCTTCTACTCCTTGACCAACTGGTGTTCTCAGTCCACGGTCCAGAGGATATCGTCCATTAGATCACAGAAACAAGCAAGCAGGTGGGTTCAAACCTTCTCACAGACATATAACATAGTTAGACATAGCAAGCAATTGAAAACTTCTCACAGATATGTCAAATTGTTAGACATAGCAAAAATAATCCCAGAAATTTCATATTGTTATATGCTGTAAAACATAAAACGTACTTTGTATATTCTTTTTCAAAAATCAAGCTGCAAGTAATCCATTTTTAACCAACTCGATTTAGAATTAATCTCGTAACAAAAATTAAAATTAAAAAAATCTGGGAAAAATAAAAATTTTAAAATAAACATCTAATGAAATAATACCTATTGGGGTGCTGCGTTAAATCGAAAGCAGAGAATTAATACAACAGTATTCCAGTTTAAAATCGTCAAACTTAATCAATAGTAATACAAATCATGAAAAAAATCGGATCTATCCGAAACCAAAAATAACTTCCTAAGGGGATATAACTCTATGCAAAGGTTTTGCTGGGTACAGCTAATGAAATATTATACACCATTTGTTTCATGCACGTTAAAATTAGAATTTTCTTTGACTCTCTGACAGAATTTTCTTATTCAGTATTCCACTCAATATTCTGTACAAAGTGGTTCTCATTCTGTCTGGTTTGGTCCTCGTGGCATACTTTTTTGTTCACAATTGCGATCCTCTGGCCGCTGGTTATATTCAGAGCGCTAATCAGGTACTGTTTATATATATATATATATATATATATTAGGGTGATTCAAAAAAATGAAGTTTTGAATTTTTCATGGGGCACCATCTAAAAATGTTCCAATATATGAAAAAATAAATCAGTACAATTTTTATTGATTTTGACACATGTTTAATGGTTGCTACCACTTTGTGAATTTTACGAATTTCAATTATGTTACTCCTTTTTGGTAATAACGTGACTGCCTGACTGACTATGCCCAAAACATATTATTAATTAATGTGAAATGATGAAGATACAATGTCACTCTTATTTATTTCAGTTAATTTTAATCTTTGCTGTTGATTATTCTTTGTTAAATTTTTTTGTCTAATTTCTTTGGCCACGTTTACACAAAATCAATATTATAAAATCACTCAGATTTTTGTATTTTATCTCTTAAAATCGTTTCAACTAGTTTAATAAAGATGTCCAGTAGTAGAGCAAAATTCACTGGAGCATGTGTCCTACTGGAGCGAAAGATGCAGAAGGAAATGTTGTGGCTGGCCTGTCGTCATCATATGCTTGAAATTATGTTGGAAGCAGGTGTGAAGCATTCATTTGGTCCTTCTACAAGTTCAGACATAGCAATCTTTAAGCGATTTAAAGAACACTTGCCACTAATTGATAAATCAACATCTCAGACTGTTTTAACAGAGGAGTCTAGTACATCAGTCGTTGTTGACATTGCTGAAGAAATTATCAAATTTGCACAAAAACAGCTCACAACTTTTCTACCTCGTGACGATTACCGAAAGCTACTTGACTTAGTCATTTTTTTATCTTGGAGGAATTCCAGCAAAATGTATATCATTTAAACAACCAGCTGAACTTCATCGTGCTAGGTGGATGGCCAAAGCCATATATGCCATCAAAATATGACTATTTCGGGCCCAATTTCGACTCACAGCAAAAGAAGAACGGGGTCTCAGAAACATATGCATTTTTGCCACAAGAATTTACACTACAGCCTGGTTTACAGCACCATCACCCAATTCAGCTCCTCGAAATGATCTGTGGCTTATCAAAAGCCTACAAAGGTTAGGGTGAGGGTTAATATTAGTTGGACTAATTAATTTAATGTACCAAGTGAATAGTGAAATTGTTAATATTATAAAACTTATTGTATCATTTAAGTAGTTGCTTGCAGCTATCCTGATTCACAGATTTCAGCGGTGGCTTTGAAAAAATTTCTAAGACACCTCTGGTATTTATCAGAAGAACTTGTTGCATTGGCTTTTTTTGAGGATGAAGTACCGCTTGACATAAAACAGAAAATGGTGAGATGTTTGAAAACAAATGGTTTACATGGCTCTTTGAAAAAAACAACAATTGATCAATCTCTGATAGAATTCAAAGAACTTGATGATTTTGTTTCAAATAACACCTTTCGTATTTTTGCCATTTTTGGACTGTCATCTGAATTTTGAGCAGTGATCCAGATAGTTGGGAGACCAATGAAACCTTCAAAAAAGCAAATGCTGAACTATCCTCTCTCAGAGTTGTGAATGACATAGCAGAACTTGGAGTAGCTGTTATGTAAGATTACAATAAACTTCACACAAACAATGAAGAACAGAAACAGTACCTGCTGAGGGTGTGAAACAGTATAGACAGAACTGCCCAGACAGGAACAAGTCAACATTGGTGCAGTTGAACCAAAATTTAACTATTAATTTAATTGTTTGTATACTTTTTATTAAACAAGTAAAATAACTTTAGATTTGTTTAACTGGTAATAAATATACTGATTTTTTCATTATTATTATTTGTTAAAACTAAACATGGCGGTAGCACCCTCTTAATATTGTCCAAAAATTTTTTAATTTGTACTGAATTTTTTTTTCATATATTGGAACATTTTTGGGGGGTGCCCAAAGTTAAATTCAAAATTTAATTTTTTACCATATTGTTTTGAATCACCCTAATATATATATATGTGTGTGTGTGTGTGTGTGTGTGTGTGTGTGTGTGTGTGTCATTATTTCAACCTTTAATTATACCATTTGACACAGTGCCAAATCTAGGGATTTTCGGGCCCGGAGGGGTGGCTTGGCCTCTTTGGGGGCCTCTGCATTTTGACATTCGACACCATGACATGAGATAATATACTTAATGTTTAATGTAAAAAAGTTTTTCGGGCCCCCATCAAGCTTTGTCCCTGGGGAACTTTCGAATTCTGTATTCCAACTTATTCTCCCGTCTAATGCCACATATCATTTATTTGTAAAAAGAAAAAAAGCATCAGCACGAGAAGTGGCGGGCCCACAAGAGAATGGGTTGGGGTTAGGTAGGGGGGGTCGATTGAATGGGTGAGACCTAAAAGGGGGGGGAGGGGGTTGTAACTGATACAAATTAATACCGAATTAAAAATTCTTGAAACACAAAACTTACTGTTTCGGTTTTGTTAGGACTAGGACGTTTTCTCTCTCTCACACACACACACACACACACACACACATACATACACACATATACATACAAACAAATATACATTACGAGCTTCTCTTGTGTTTTTGGGGCCCCAGGCTGAGATAATTAGGGCCCCATTCAGCCCATGTCGGGGGGGCCTATAGAATCCGATTCGATGAGAAAAAAATTAGAGCGGGTCTCCTTTGGTAGTGGGGGAGAGGGGGGGGCTCTATGAAGTCACCTGAAATTGTCCGTCAATTAGAACGGCTCTGCTTACGTCCCCGACAACCTGACATCCACACCATCTCACAACCTGACATCCACACCATCTCACAACCTGACATCCACACTACCTCACAATATGACATCCGCACCATCTCACAATATGACATCTTCACACCATCTCACAACCTGACATCCGCACTACCTCACAATATGACATCCGCACCATCTCACAACCTGACATCCGCACTACCTCACAATATGACATCCACACCATCTCACAATATGACATCCACACCATCTCACAATATGACATCTTCACACCATCTCACAATATGACATTTACACAACCTCACAATATGGCATCCGCACCATCTCACAATATGACATCCGCACCATCTCACAATATGACATCCACACCACCTCACAATATGACATCCACACCATCTCACAACCTGACATCCGCACTACCTCACAATATGACATCTACACCATCTCACAACCTGACATCCACACTACCTCACAATATGACATCCGCACCATCTCACAATATGACATTCACACCATCTCACAATATGATCCACACTACCTCACAATATGACATCCGCACCATCTCACAACCTGACATCCGCACTACCTCACAATATGACATCCGCACCATCTCACAACCTGACATCCGCACTACCTCACAATATGACATCCGCACCATCTCACAATATGACATCCACACCATCTCACAATATGACATCTTCACACCATCTCACAATATGACATTTACACAACCTCACAATATGACATCCGCACCATCTCACAACCTGACATCCACACCACCTCACAATATGACATCCGCACCATCTCACAATATGACATCCACACCACCTCACAATATGACATCCACACCATCTCACAATATGACATCTTCACACCATCTCACAATATGACATTTACACAACTTCACAATATGACATCCACACCATCTCACAATAAGACATCCACACCACCTCACAATATGACATCCGCACCATCACACAATATGACATCTACACAACCTCACAATATGACATCCACACCATCTCACAATATGACATCCACACCATCTCACAATATGACATCTACACCATCTCACAATATGACATCCACACCGTCTCACAATATGACAACTACACAATCATTTGTTCAATGTGTCTCCGCTCATTTTCAATGCAATTATCTAAGCTTCCCATTAACTCTTAGTATTTACTTGTGATCTATTTTTGTTTGTTTAATATTTGCCTGTCTGCATTGTTGGAGATGTTACATAGGCAAACACTACAACATTGCGTGAAAGCAGGTAGTACAAGTCTATTTTTTTTTAATTATGTTTTTTTCTGCCGACAGCTGATGCCCTTCTTTGTCATGCTGACCCTTGGCTTCCTGCCTGGATTTCCTGGTGTCTACATAGCTACCATTTTTTCTGGAGCGCTAAGGTACTTTGAGCTATAATTGACTTTCATTATTCATCATTATGATATGGCACGTAGTGTGAAAGGTCTTTTTTTTTAAAAAATATTTTTTTTCCCTCATCTCACGGTTGACTCTTTCTTGTGTGGCTGCTTTGAAAAAACAACAACAAATCTAAGTCGAATGTGGGAATTCCCGCATTTATTTAAGCAAGGATAATTCCCAATATAAAATGCCTTTAAAAAAGTGTGTGGGTTTTTTTTTTTGTTCTCTTAAAAATGTTCACTGGTTCATCTTTTTAAAGATCTCAGATCTTCGATCAAAAAACCGTATGCGGTGTACACATTCAATGGAACAGGCAATTTTTCGACATGGCGTGGGGGGGGGGGGGAGGTGTAATGAGCAACAGCTTGAAACATAGGTCCGAGCGATGGATTGAGCACAATCATTTTGTTTTCACTACTATCCTTACATTGTCGATGGATATCCCTACTGCACGATTGGAAGCTAGAAATAGTTTAATATAAATGAGAATGGTGAGACTAAGCCACTTTTTTATGTTGTGTAACAGTAATAAAACATATGTGAACGCGCACACAAGGTAAACATTTTTAGATTTAGCGTTATATAAAATACTATTCATCCCGCGGCGCAAAATACGCCGCCTTATCAATCAATATAATTACTGTAATTTTATTTTTAAATAAGCAATCAAACAAAATAACAGGCTGACATCTTCGGAGAAAATACATGGAATGCAAAGTTGAACTTTGACCTAACCCGAGCGAAACAACGCGAGGTGTCGTCTGTGACGTATTCGGGAGTACCACAATCTATAAATAGTCCTGCGTCTTGAAGTTGTGTTTTATATATATAGAAGATGAGTGAGCACCTTGGCCAATGTGCTCGGTTTTTTAATTTTCCTGTACTCACAAAGTATTCGAGTTCATTTGTTTATTCAAACTCTGTTTATTTCACCCCCCCCCCCTTTCCACAGCACTCTATCCTCGGGACTGAACTCTCTTGCAGCCAACACAGTGGAGGACTTTCTGAACAAACCTTTGGCAAATAAAAGTGAATCAACAACGACAATGGTCATGAAAATTATAGGTACATAGAAAAAAAAACAAATCTTAATTTAATTTGTATTATATTACAACATCTTAGTTATTACACATTTCTTATTAATTATCAATTTTTTTATATTTATTATGTGCAGTACAATGAAATCTATCAAGTTTTCCTTCAAAGCATCCAGTCTTTTGTTTCTATTTCTTGGCCGTCGAACGCTAGCATCCATCAAATGCTAGCATCTATCAAACGCCAGCATCCATCAAACGCTAGCATCCATCAAATGCTAGCATCCATCAAACGCTAGCATTTATCAAACGATAGCGACCGTCAAACGCTAGCATCCATCAAACATCCATCAAACGCTAGCATCCATCAAACGCTAGCATCCATCAAACGCTAGCATCCATCAAACAGCCATCAAACGCTAGCATCCATCACACATCCATCAAACGCTAGCATCTATCAAACGCTAGCATCCATCAAACGCTGGCATCCATCAAACGCTAGCAACCATCAAACGCTACCTTGCTTAGTGACATTCAAACTATGCTCATCATAGATAATAAGATTAACAGACTATTTGTAAGCACTGCTCCTAAAAACCAACGAAATTAAAAAAAAAATTGATATTTAGTTAAGAACCCAGTGAGCTAAATAGGTCATGAAGTGTTTGTCTAAGTTCCACAACATCCTAACCCTCAACACACCACCAGACCCTCTGATTTATTTTCGTTTCCGTTTCATTCTCTTTCAGTCTGTCTCTACGGCGTAGTGATCATAGGACTGGCTTACCTGCTACGTTCATTCGCTGGTCCGTGACGCAGGTATGGACAATGACTTTCTACCACTATCTGGTACACCTGTAATGTTCACCCATTGTGTAACCAACCCTGGTAAACATAAGGGTACAATATCCCCCCCTCATAACGTTTCGGATTTGATGTACAATTTTTATTTAATTGTTGTAATACAGTTAATTGGACTGTATTTATTTTTTTCGGTACACTTTATTTGAAACATTCTAAAAATAAAGTTATTCAATGTATATATTGTAGCGTTATTATATAGGAATAGAACAGTAGATATTAAATATAGAGAGCGAAATTAAAAGTTTTGGTGTTGTACAGTATTATCTCTAACTTTAGAACAAATGTTTCTTTCTTATTAGCTGACCTATTCTGTGTTCGGCGCCACCAACGCGCCCTTGGCTGGTCTGTTCTTTCTGGGAGCCACATTTCCCCAAGCGGAGGTTGTGGTGAGTTATGACTCTTTTGTTGAGACAGATTTTTTTTAAATTTACAAGTCCCAGTAAGGATGGGACGATGCTTATCACTTTTTGCAGAGGAGTTCTTCCTAACCCGTCCCCCGCCCGCCCCCCCCCAACATGGAGGCACCACGGGGAAACTCGGAGTGAGTCGAACCCGAAACCCACAGCATACAAGTCATGTTGCAGCACGAAGATCCAACTGGCTACAGAAGCAGCCACAAATCCATCCATCGTGTGACATTCAGAGCTGCTTGTCTCTGCAGAGACTTTCTCATTGGGTGGGAAAACCAGACCCTCCAATTAAATCTTAATATATAGCCCCCCCCCCACCTCAAACAGCTACTATTTAAGTAGCTTCTTCATTTTTCTCTAAAAGTCTATGGCTATGGTCTCCGATGACCCTAAGAACGGCCCTGTGTATTTGAAACAGTAAGTGGAGACTCAGCGTCCCTTCGGCCAAGCCGTCACGCGTGCTAAATAAAATACTTTGATGCCATTGGCCAAAATACAAACATACGATAATATATGCAGACAAACAGTGACATATAAAAACAAACAGTGACGCATAAAAACATACAGTGACATATAAAAACAAACAGTGACATATAAAAACATACAGTGACATATAAAATCATACAGTGACATATAAAAACATAGTGACATATAAAAACATACAGTGACATATAAAAATATACAGTGACATATAAAAACATACAGTGACATATAAAAACAAACAGTGACATATAACAACATACAGTGACATAAAAAAACAAACAGTGACATATAAAAACATACAGTGACATATAAAATCATACAGTGACATATAAAAACATACAGTGACATATAAAAACATACAGTGACATATAAAAACATACAATGACATATACAAAACAATACACAAACAGACAATAATATACACACAAAAAACCACTACAACACAAACAACGGCTCAACTAAAGATAGAATGACATTTTCCAAACAATGGCACTGGTTCTATTTCAGGGAGGTTTTTCCGGCATTGTCATCGGCCTCACAGTCAGCACCTGGCTGACCTTTGGATCATATACATATGGGGCCAAGGCACCCAAGCTACCACTCGGCTCTACCATGGGCTGCGCCCGTGTCAATATATCCAGCGTCCTGTCAGCGTCCGGCAATATCTCCACAGCAGACTCGACCATGCTGTGGACAATGGTCACCACATCCACCACCGGAGCTTCCATCCAGTCCGCAACAATCAACGCAATGGCTAATAGGTATAACTGGAGTACCCCCCCCCCCGCTTTCCCACATGCACTTGACATTATGAATAACATTTGTTATAATGAGTTCCTTTGTCTTAATGATTTCTTTATACTTGTACAATATTAACCCTACAGTGCCCAATTTATTTTTTTTTAGATTTGTACTATTATTTAACATCAGAATGAAATAAAAAAGCGGAAGTTGATTTTGCATGCTTTTCCGGTAATTTTACATCCCTCTGAGTTAACATGAATAAATACATTCACCTTTTTAGGCCAAAGTTAATAATAAGATTATAATAATGAGAAAATATGGTTGATTCATATATGAATCATGGGAAATCCTTTACTCAAATATCCGGTAGCCATATTTAACGTTGTCCAATGTTTTCTGAAAAGAAAAAAGGTGCACAAATCTTTTGTATGGAACTGTCCGCGCAACTGTTCCCAGCTGCGATGTGCTCGTCTCTTGTACGCATCATGTATGCGCACATAGCAAGCTGATGTTCGGCTGCGAGGAGAAAGAGAGAACTTGTCTTTGTTGCAAATAAGCAGTATACAGTACACAAATCTTTGATTTTGTTCTTATATGAATGTTTCAAGTTTCTGAAGTTTTATTTTTTGCACACACATTTATTTCCTTTGACGTAATTTTAAAACAAAACAAAGACTAAACATCCTCTGGGGCAGCACCCCCCCCCTTACGCGGCCCTACTAATATTAGCTACGAGACGACGCTGATGAACATACGGTCAATCCTTGACCTTCATAATGCTGATCCAGGGCCATTCAAATTTTTTTTTATTTGGGGTGGGGGGATCAAACAAATATCAAGTAACCCCTCGTCGGTATCACACAGATAAAATGTAAACAACGCGTTGAAAACGTTAACATAATATTAGTTCATATATGACCCAAATTCAGTTACTTATAGACTGTAAACAGATAATTCAACAAAGTATCTTTATTACCTGTGTGATATGGTAAAAAAAATGTTTGTGTTTATTTCAGGATTGATAAAGGGTTCTCTATGTACGATCTATCCTACGTGTGGAGTCCTTTCATTGGAACTTTAGTGACTGTCTTCTCAGGGCTTTGTTGCAGTCTAGTCTACAGTAAGTAGTTTTTGCCTGTTACTCTTCTATTACATATGGTGCGAGGAGATGCGGTTGAATCTACTGCGAGTTGATTGATATGTTTTGACGTCTGTTTAGTTGAGAACTGCCCATAAAAGGATTCCGAGAGAGGTGATGAATGGGATTAGTTTTGCATACAATTTACAATTATTTAAGACCGATTTGAATCTTGTTTGCAGGAATGATATTTAAGCCTGAAGTGAGCACCGATCCATCTTTGCTATTTCCATGGGCTAAATCGATTTGGCGCATCAAGGACGTGCCAATAGCCGCGCCAATGGAGCCATCTCATGCTAACGGAAACGGGCACCTGAGACTCACAGAAAAAGTCACCGTCTGATCTTTAAATTTGTCATTAAGTGTTCTGAAATATTAAGTATGTAATGTTAATGTACTTACTCATTTTATCCAGTTGTTGTTAATTCCGTGATTACTTATGGAAATAGAATGTAATTATAGGTGTTATGTTTGTTTGGTTTTTTTTTAAGTTTTTTTTCGTACATGAAGCTTGATTTATGAATAAATTGAAAGAAAACTTGGCACCGATGGTCGATCGATGTAGGTCACTCGACTGCCATCCTGAGCGTCCGGCGTTTGATCCTCGGTGAGAGACCAGGATATTTTTCCAGGTCTTGGTGAAAGTTGGGTTATAGTCCACCCAGGTCTAACCAATAGATTTAAACAGGTACCTGAAGCTAGTTGGTGAAGGCGGGCGCAGTGGCATAGTGGGGGTGGGGGGGGGCAAAGGGGCATCATGCCCCGGGCGTTACTCACAGAGGGGAGCCAAATGATATATTTTACATATACTATTTTATGGTTTTCGAATGGGAGGGGTTGCTAAAAAAAGGTATTCTACCCAGGGGCGCGATTTAAGCTCGTGACGCCACAGGGCGGGCGGGCGTTGTGCTAAACACACAAACTCCTCCAGATGCCGCAGCTACAGAAACTCGTGAATTCTACAAGTCGTCTGCCTCGACTGCCATGAAGGGCTAAGAAAACTTCACAAGAAGAAAACTTAAAAAAAAAAAGAAATCAAAGAAAGATTCTCAAACTGGTGTGCTACGTTGGGTACCAAAATATAGAACTTGATTTAAAAAAAAAAAAGAAATCAAAGAAAGATTCTCAAACTGGTGTGCTACGTTGGGTACCAAAATATAGAACTTGATTTAAAAAAAAAAAGAAATCAAAGAGAGATTCTCAAACTGGTGTGCTACGTTGGGTACCAAAATATAGAACTTGATTTTAAAAAAAGACAACAAAAAAAAAACCACAGCCAATTGAGATTTTTCTAAAAGTGTGTATAATGCTTGTACGTGTGTGTGTGTGTGTGTGTGTGTGTGTGTGTGTGTGTGTGTGTGTGTGTAAAGTCACTGTAAGGATGAGATGAAATCTCTTAGATCCTAAGCACCACTAATGGTGCTGTATTTGTGGCGACCTGCTTTCACCCCTGCTATAGCCGATAGAGCGTTTTACCAGGTACCGTAATTAGAATCTTTTTTATTTTGTACCATTGGAGATAATTTAACCCATTGGAGATAATTTAGCATATTGGACAGAATTTAGCATATTGGACAGAATTTTGCACATTGGACAGAATTTAGCACATTGGACAGAATTTAGCATTCATTTAGTCGAACAAATTTGGCTTCCGATGATGAAAACTGCTTTGAACCAAAACTCATCTCAAAAAGCCAGCTGAAGTGTCACAAAATACGGACGCATTGGAATACGAGATTAAAAAGACAACCACTATAATGAGTAAAATGAATAACCATTATTTCATAATTTTTATATAAGGATTTTATAAAACACTTAACACTCTAACATGGACACGTAAATGATAAGAAATGCAACAGTTTATAGATTTATTTCCGCTTACAAGGTAATAATGTGATTGTGATAATTATATTGATAAATATGTATGAAAAAAAAATGTGGGACAAACTGTCGATAAATCAGTTAGTGCACAACAACAGCTGTTAGCTAAATCTGTTAACACACTACTACAGCTGTTAGCTTTACATTTATGGTAGGTAGAAAGGGCCGAGGCAGATCAATGTGAGCTTCGGCTCCGGGGTGGGGGGGGGCATTTAAATACTGGGCCCATTTTTTTTTAAAAAAGAGGGGCCCATAAAAGGAGAATAAAAAATACAACTAGACCTGGCGTGGCCCAACAGTCACAGTGCGTCGTCTGCTGAATCCACAACTACCTACAGGACAGCATAATCCTTTTCAAGTAGCTGCTTCATTTTTCTCTATAAGTCTATGGCTATTCAATAATTCAATAACTAAAACAAAACAAAAAATATATACAGACCACTGAGATCAATGTCTACAATATGTAAATTTTTTTTTTCAATAAATTACAAACGAATAAAATATTGAATAAAAGTAAATTGACAATTCCTGTTTTTTTTCAGCTATCACCTATTTGTGTGTACAACTTCCATGGTTAGGTGCGTTGCGTTATTCCCATATCCCCTTCCCCCTGGGTCACTGGTCTTTGATGAGTCGGTGGGGGTGTCCGTCCCAGCACTCATCCCGGCCGTCACAGGTCAGGTAATAGTAGTACCCCCTGGTGCTGTCGTAGTCTATGGTTAGCTGGTGGGTGTGTCCGAGGGCTGATGACGTCAGCACGGTCACATTTCTACCGGCCAGCAGGTTGGCGTGGTCAGCGGCGGAGACGGTGAATTCGTGAGAGTGGAGCCCCGGTGGATTTCTGGTATCAGGACAAATAAAAATATCAAAACAGACGTGGTTAGCCCGGTGACCTGGCATGTCCGGTGACCTAGCATGTCCGATAACTTAGTATGTCCGTTACATATTTATTAAAAATTCAACTTAGAAGTAACTCGATAACTAATTTGTCTGTGTAGATTGTTGAACGTTTCCTTTGTTATGTAACATACCTTAATAGTCAAGTATGTGTGTGTGTTTCAAACCAGGCCAATGTATAACACAAATTGATGGTATTAATGGTATAACAAATGTATTGTAACAGACCTTAATAGTCGAGTATGTATGTGTGTCAAACCAGGCCAATATATAACACAAATCGATGGTATTAACGGTATAAAAAATGTATTGTAACAGACCTTAATAGTCGAGTAATAATGTGTGTTAAGCCAAGCCAATGTAACATAAATTGATGGCATTGATGGTATAACATATGTATTGTAACAGACCTTACTAATGAAGTATGTGTGTGTGTGTGTGTGTGTAAAACCAAGCCAATGTACAACGTAAATTGATGGTAATAATGGTATGTGTAAAACATACCCAGCCCGTGTATGTGTGGTAAAACAACAACTTACTGGTATGTTTCTCCCAAAGTGAAGTGGACATCAGCATGGACGGGCTGAGTCCCGGCTTGACCCTGTTCCAGCAGGTGTTGGTATTTGTTCATTCTGACCACTATTTCTTTCAAAGCCTGAAAAGTAGGTGAGAGGTGAATATTTTTTTTTTACAAATATGTAGGTCACTATGTAAGGTAAAGGGGTGACTATGTAATGAGCCTAACAGTTACTGATTTAGAACTGCGTCAATTTATTGGTAAAGCTGGGGGGGGGGGGGGTTGTGATGTCTTCTGTAATCTGGGTATTCCCCATCATTGCCAATGATGGGAAACAACCAGTGTTTATATATTGTTCATCTCCTTAGAGACGTCACCAAAGACAACCAATCTAACACACGGGGATTCAAACTGGCGACTGGCACAACGGCAACTGTGATCAGAGCCGGATTTACAATTTTAGGGGCCATAGGCCAGCGAAAATTGAGACCCTATTTTGAAAAATAAAAAAAAAAGTGGTTTTTTTTTTTTTTGTATAATACTCAACAATTTTGGGCCCCCTTATTTCGCGGGGCCCTTGTCCACGGCCTAGTAGGCCTATTTGTAAATCCGGCCCTGACTGTGGTCTACAGCCACCTCGATGTAGGACAGCCAAAACCACTCAGCTGTAAGCACGCGGCCTTACCGCTAGGTCCCTGCCGACGGTGCTGCCGTCGGTGTGCACTGGGAAGATGGGGTAACGGAGGCGTAGGGTGCCCACGCCTTCTATTTCCGGGGTGATGATGCGGGGACCGGAGGCAGCCATCTGCTGGACTTTGCCGCTCTTGTCCAGCACACCGACTGACCCTTTGGCCGTGTCCGCAGTGTCGGCCTCTACGTCAAAGCTGGTGAAGAACGAGGCTGGTGTCCTGAAGGTAAAGGAATGTGAGACTCGCTGTATGGTGGCGACAGTGTTGGGTGAATTCAGGTCAAGCGAGTGTGCGTGTTTGTTAGCACTTGTGTGTGTATTGTTTGCTCGTGTGTGTGTGTGTGTGTGAATTTTGTATATATATATATATATATATATATATATATATATATATATATATATATATATATATATGTGGATGTGTGTTTTATACCTACGTGTGTTAGCGTATGTGTGTGCTTGGATGGATGTGTGTTTGTGTGTGTGTGTTTGTTAATGTATTATTGTGTATTAGAGAGGATGCCTAGTGCTTGTGTTTAGTGTATTTATGTATGTGTGTTTCTTTGAGTATTTTTCCAGTGCTCATCTTTTCGTGTATGTGTGTGTCTTTGTGTGTATAGGATTTAATCACAGAGTCAGAATACCATTATAATGTAAGTAAATGAATAAAAATGACAGAATATAATCAATATTGGGTGGGTACTTGTTTATTGTGTAGTTTTGACGTATCTATCTCAACAAATATTGATCTTGTACACTAAACTGGTCGTTCAAAGACAGTGCTCGATTTACCGCCGGGGATGCTGGGGATATCCCCGGCATTGAGGACTGTCATCCCCGCCTCTGCTTTAGCTAATATCATCCCTGCCGGGGATGGCATTTATCCCAGGCTCTGCGGAATTTTTTTTCATCCCCAGCAGTGACTTTTTCTTAAGTTGAATGAGCACTGGTAAATATTGAAGTCTTACTTAATAATTTTGTACTGCGTTTCCATCTAACGAATCAATAGAAATAAACGTACAGTAAGAATTCGAAGTATTTTTTTGTAATCTTTGGTTCTAATTTTATGTTCACTTTTAATTCGTCGCTCGTAAGTCGTAAAGCGCAAGTTATCAATCGAAAAATTTTTATTTTATATAAAAATCCAGACAAAGATTTAAAGTAATATATTTATTTTATAATTTTAAATTAAGTTGCTAAAGAGCCGTCTTTCAAAAAAGTTAACCCAAATAAAGTTAGTCTTTTACAAACAAACAACTGTATTTCAAGGAGTGAAATCTCAAAAAGATTATCTTCACACTACGACTACTGCGTGTAAGTCATTTGTTACAGTATATCCGTAGCAATAATTTGTTATTACAAGTTTAGATTATCCGACTTTAATAAGTTTAATTTAAAGTTGAAATCAAAATACGTAAGTAGCTGGATGTATTGATAAAATAATGTTTTATTCTGCACGCACTAGATTTATGTTTAATGGTAACACTGGAGTAAAACCATTTGCTCCTAAACAGTGTAATATAAGTTTTCAAGACTGATTCTCAACTATAAGATAGTCAAATATTATAAAATCAAACCAAACAGTATAATCTAAAATGATTTTTCTCTTGATGATGCTGATATTAATACGCTGACACAAGGCGGATCTAGGAATCGGTCCTCGTGAAGGCCAGTATCTAGACCATGGGATAGTAGGCTGGAGGGGGGCGTATATTGCCTACCCCAGGAACCGCGCCTGCTCGGACAGTCATTTATTGCAATTCATACTGCATCGTTTTCATTTTTAGGCCCGGGGACTCTTATATTGTTTCAACAAGTTTATACAGAAATCTAACAAAAATAGTTGAAGAGCGAGGCTGCATTATTGTCGATGTACAAAGTGATGGTAACTGTTTGTTTACGTCATAATTCATTAAATGTCGAAACCATCAAACAATTGCTGTTTATTCAAATTAATGGTCTACCACTTCAAAGTTGTATGCCACAATGTGGTTAAAAGACGGAAGGCATTCTGCCAGCAATGTACCTTCAGGCAAACCAACAAAAGAATTAATTATGGAACAACGTCATAATTTGTTTAAATAATTGAAATAATTATGAGTAATGGAATATTTGATTTCAACAAACAGAGAATACATGAACAATTTGCATGTTTTGTTAAAAATAAATTCATTGCTTGTCCTATTAATGTGTAGCTTCAAATTTGTTTGAACCAACGTGAACTATGTTAATTAAGATACATGTTTTCCCCATTTTTTCCTATTATTGTTGGTTTTGTCTATGAAAATAAATTAGTTACTTGTTGGCACATGGATTGTAAATTGAAGCTCCTCAAAAATATTGTTGGCATCCCGCCGGGGATGACATTTATCCCCGGCTCTGCAGAAAATTTAGTTCTCCCCCGGCACTGTTTTTTTCTTAAATCGAGCACTGTTCAAAGAGGTAAAACTCTTTAAAAAATAAGTATTTATTTATTTTAGTTGTGTTAAAGCTTTAACCAAAAAAACTCTTGGATTTCTGAAAATGAAAATGAAGAGGTACACTAAGTATATAATCGGCTGATTTGGGTTTCAGCCCATGTAGATTATACAGAATGTGAATCCTCAATAAAAATTGATATTAGTGAACGCCATAAAAATAATTATTATCTTCTAATTTGTATTTAGGTGCTACATGATTAAAAAGCAAATAACGCAAACGGCGTCATATTTTAGTCAATGGTAGAAATGTAGGTAATGCATCCGGTTAAGGGAGCAGTGCCAAAGACATCGTCTTCCCAAGAAATGTTTACCTGTAGTAATTTTCTCTGTTTGTTCCGTTGTATGCCGTCTCGTTGGTCATTCCACCGTTTCGACCGTTGGCGGTAACACCCTGTGCCCGTGGGTCGGTCTTTGGATCTTCCTAGGAGCATAAAGAGTTTTGTCACTTCTTAATACGAATTTATTATACAATGTTAAGTGAAAGAAATGTTGCTCTGAAATGTCGTGTGTTATGTTATTTTTTACTGTGTTCATGTGTTTAAAAAATGCGTTAGATACTTTACGAAATAGTGATTTGCTAAAATACTGTGAGAATGTAATGAGTGAACGAAGGCGGTTTATGAAAATGAGTGAAGATGGTATGTGAAATGAGTGAAGACGGTATATGAATTGAGAGTGAAGATGGTATATGAAATAGTACCGGATAGTAAGCAACGTTGTATGGATTCCATGTCAAGAGGGGCGTGGCGTACACGATCTCCAAGGGAACAGCGAAGGTAACTCTAGTTGTAAAGAGAAAAATGAGAACCCATCCATTAAACATTCCGTTGTAAACATATATATATATAAATAAATATATATATACATTGGACACAAGAAAGGATTTATCTTAATTAGATTTTTTTTTTATTTCAAAGGCCTACAAACAAGGCACATGTTGTTTGAAAAAAAAAACACTATATTTATCAATAGACCTCCCCCCTCCCCCTCCTGTTGTTATAGTAGGCGACCAATCGAACAGTCTAAGCTTCCCCCCCCTTCCTTTTTTCGAGCATAAATTCCTGTCAAATCTGAGGCGGTAGAAGCCACCAAAAGGTAATTTGATAATTTGACCATGGTCAGCAAAAAAAGTTAAGGCATATACACCCCGCCCACCCCGCTCATGAACGAAATGCGTTGTTCTCTCTCTCTCACACACACACACACACACACACACTCACACACGCACGCACGCACTCACGCACGCATGCACGCACGCACGCACGCACACACACACGCACACACACACACACACACACCCGCACGCACGCACGCACGCACACACACACGCACGCACGCACGCACACAAACAACCAGAACGGCCACACTTATATGGTTCAGTATAGTTAGTTTTTTTTTGTTGAGATTTAGTAAACAAAAGTGATTAAGAAGTAGGGGGAAAAACTGGCTCATTCGGAGCCACACAGAACTCAACGATGAGCCAAATGCGTCTGTCAGAGCCGAAAATTTTGGCAGCAATTGATAAAATCTTTTGCAATCGCGTTATAGCTCTTATAAACACACACAAACACACACACACACACACACACACACATATATATATATATATATATATATGCGTGTGTGTGTGTGTGTGGACTAACCTTTGAGTCTGTCGCACGCAGCTGTCTTGTTGTGGACAATAGTTCAAAGACAGCGGCATGATGTTTGGTTGAGTCGTCATGGCAACCCACAGGGTCTCATCGTTAAACCCGCGATGGTTGACCTGAATAGCAGAAGAGAGATAGAGAGAGAGAGAGAGAGAGAAAGAGAGAAAGAGAGAGAGAAAACGAAGAGAGTATATTATAAGTTGTTTTGAAATAAATGTTGAGCACTATGTCCTGAAAGTGAGTTTTTTCAAACGAAATGTCACTCAAAGTAAGACTGGATGATAGTTCTTGCAGACATGCAAACTAGGTCATCGACTAGACTATACTGAAGATAAAGAACCTCTGAGCCCCTCCCAGTTTTAATCTATATTTAAATAGGGTCATACAGAGTCCGTCTTAAGGCACTCTTGCTGAGAGTCTTCAAATGTATATTAAGTTTCAGTTTGGGCCCCCCTCCACCGATGACAAAGGGGTCCCTAATTAATTTTAATTTATTCTGACACTTAGAGGGCCTCTCGTTTTTGTATACGGTCTCTAAATATATTTTCTCTGCCCGTAGACCCAAATGAATATATATGTGTGCACATGTGCACGTGTGTGTGTGTGTGTGTGCTTGGCTTGCATGATTTTATGCTTTTTACTCTATGTCGAGTCCCTAGGTACAATTGCAATTTTAATCACTCATTCGTGATAATTTGAAATCATAGAATCAAGTGATAAATCACTCAATTGTGATAATTTGAAAACATAGAATCAAATGAAAATCACTCATTTGTGATAATTTGAAAACATAGAATCAAGTGATAAATCACTCATTTGTGATGATATAAAAAACATTGAATCGCGTGATAAATTACTCACCGAATCACCCATGGCCCCTTTCTCACTGTACTGGTACCATCTGTGGTAGTAGCCAGCGTTGAGCAGCTGGCCAGTTTGGTCTACATCCATCGCTGTGTGTCCGTAGGTTGAGTCTGTGATGTTGGCTAGGTAGTTGTCCAGTCCCGGAAACTCTGACATCATACGGTCAAGTAAGGTGAAAGTAGTTTGCCTATTTAAGAAAAGTAAAAAGATAAATAAAAATATGGAATAAAAAGTTTTTATTTTCAAAGGCATACTGTAGAAAGGTGGGACGGATGGCCGAGTGGTGTAGATACTCGACTGTTCACCTGAGAGTCCTGGGTTCGATCCTCAGTGAGAATCATGGGAATTTTGTCAGGTAAAATTTGTTTCAAAGGCGTCCCACAAGTCTGTAAATGGGTACCTGACTTAAGTTGGGGAAGTAAAGGCGGCTGGGCGTTGTGCTAACTACACAACCCCTTTCATATGCCGAGGTTATAGAAACAGTTGAATTCTACACTTCATCTTTTTTTTTATACCGTAGAAAGAGCTTTGTATTTTAGTTATTTATGTTTTGCTACTATTTCATTTAAACCTTTGTTAGATTTATGTTTTGCTACTATTTCATTTAAACCTTTGTTAGATTTATGTTTTGCTACTATTTCATTTAAACCTTTGTTAGATTTATGTTTTGCTACTATTTCATTTAAACCTTTGTTAGATTTATGTTTTGCTACTATTTCATTTAAACCTTTGTTAGATTTATGTTTTGCTACTATTTCATTTAAACCTTTGTTAGATTTATGTTTTGCTACTATTTCATTTAAACCTTTGTTAGATTTATGTTTTGCTACTATTTCATTTAAACCTTTGTTAGATTTATGTTTGAGCCAAACCCAACATTATGCGATTTTCTGTCAAGGGGGCATTTAAACCGAAGTCTTGGCAAGTGTTGCACACAAAAAAAAACACACTGACCTATGAATTGCAAAGTAGCAATGCAACTGTAACCAGGGAATGGGCTAGAAAGCCAATCTTTTATATTGATCAAATTACTCTTATGATATAAACAAGAAATTTCTAGCTAGAACGCCATTAGCCTTAATTGTGAACAAAGACTCTTATGATAAGCACATGTTTCTTTCAACCCAATGACCTCTCTTTGTCAAATTCGTTGATTTTGAAGCGAGCTGCTCTAGAGTTCAGGGCCCGCTTCAAATCCATATCTGTGGCCAGCCTGTGTCCGATGTCGTCCTCCAGTTTAAAGAACGATGTTGGGATGTCAAAACTGAAACAATATCAATAACAGTAGATAGAGATTCATATGTAAAGTAATCTATAGTATTTGTCTAGCATTGGATGATATTTGATATAGATTTATATGTAAAGATCTATAGTATTCGTCTAGCATTGGATGATAGTTACTTCCGTGTAATTTTTACTTTAACACACTTCACATTTGACAATTATCTTTGCAAAAACGAAAGCATTATTATTTACACAAAGATGTTGTTACCTAACTATGCGCCCCCCCCCCACCCCAGGTAAACTATTGTGTTGGATTCCTACAGACAGATAGAGAAACAGACAGACAGACAGACATATAGATAGATAGATAGATAGATAGATAGATACATACATACATACATACATACATACATACATACATACATACATACATACATACATACATACATACATACATACATACATACAAATATAGATACATAAATACAACTATGCATATATAAATTCTCAATCTTTCATCAATAAAGTTTAACTTTGTCGCAACCAAAAATGAAATTCCAACCACACTCTGAGCACCACTAACCACCAGATGAGCACATCCGGTGTCATGGAAGACGAGCGTATCATCTACACTTCTTCACTTCACCTCATTTAGTTAGCAGAGTGAGTTGATTTCAGCCAATTGACAGTGTTACTTTTTAAAAAAAAAAACTCACTGTAGTGTGATAGAATAGACACTCACAGGACTGACCACTAACCTGACCTCGTGACAAATTACTCTGTAGTTCCAGTAAGCGAACTGTGGCAAGCCACTTTCAAATGAATACAGTTTATACGGCAAATATGCAAAGTTCTCCAAGTTGTGCTTGCTTCCGGTGTACGATGTAAAACGGATCTGTTGATGGAATCATACTTTTATTAACTTAAGAGTAGGCATGTGACGGAGCTGATGAAAATCCGCATCCGTCGGATTCGGATTTGGCAAATATAAATCCGTCGGATTCGAATGCGGATGTGGATTTAGCGAATGGGGGGTATCTAAAATACGTTCATGACCAAATACGATGTCTAATCTATGGAAAGTTTAGTAAGGCTCCAGGAGTTAAGTTTTATCTGTTTTCTTTATTTAGGGTTTTCAAAAGTCACTAGGTTTTTTAATTTTAGTTACGATTTCTACGGCCGTGTTTGATCTGAAAACGGTAATTTTTCAAATTCGAATCCGATGTAATTTTTTTTTTTTTTTGTAAAATTCGTCGGATTCGAATTTGCTCAAAAAACGTCGAAGTTCGAATGTCGTCGGATTCGAATTCGAACTTCGTCACATCCCTACTTAAGAGTCTGTCACTATGTGGTATAGGAAAGTATACATAAAAAAATTATTGAAACATAATAGGCTCTTTGCAAAGTCCATATTATGGCTGACTAGGCGACCGCCTAGGTTCCCCAATGCTAAATGGGCCCCCCCTTTTTTTACAACTAAATTCCTATTAAATCTTATGCTTAAAGCTGTGGCGTAGTTAGGGGGCAATGGGGGCATCATGCCTCGGGCGCTACTCACAAAGGGGCGCCAAGTGGTATATTTTACATGTAATATTATGTGGTTTTCGAATGAGGGGCGCTAAAAAGGTATTGTGCCCAGGGTCCTAGCAAAGCTACGCCACTGACTAAAAAGGCCCCAGTACATAATATTTTGTCTAGAGCCCCCATATACTCCTGAAAGTCTAGGGCCTCTCAATATATAAGTACGGCTCTGTATGCGTTTAGTTTATTTAATGAATTCGTTCTGAGCATGCTTGCTTACAAGTATTTTAGATGATTAATTATTGTATTTGAGAAAAGAGAACTCTTTTGTATTTAGTGTTACTGGCTCAAGTATAAAAAAAATAAGAAAGAATTCACATTATAAATAAAATATTTCTGACCTTTTCTTCCATGTCCGCCCAAGTTTTGGCGTCCAGGTAATGTCTGTCGCTGGGGAAAGATTCCTCCAGGTCCTTTGACAGCGTCCAGGCACCTTCCAGGACACAGAGAATCGGTTTGAAGTAAGGCCGGTAATCTCTGTGAGTTATGTTCTGAGTTTTGAAGGCGCGAAACCACTCCCTCATCTCCAGGATCTGGTCCTGTATAGGTCAGTGAAATACGCATACATAAAAAAAAAGATTTATTTAATAAAAAAAAAAAGTTCTATGTAAGTTAGAAATAAGCATGGGGGGGGGGGGGGGGTTCGTGTCGAAATTTGGTCCAACAGCCTTCGATACCACTGACCTAGAAATAAGCGTAAAAAAAAGTCGATTTCGTTTTGAAATAAAGTTTACAAAAAAATGTCATTATAGTTACAGTTGAAATCACACCATAAGTATTCTCTTTTAATGTGTATGACTGGTTAATGTTATTATTATTATTTGTACCTGTAAGGATGGTGTGAATTGTTTGAGTCTCATTAAGAGTAATGCCAATTATACAAGTCCCTGTAAGGATAATGTCCTTTTAAGAATAATATCTTTATCAGATCTCTTAATCCTATCAAACTTTAATAAAACTTGTTTTTTTTTTAAATATATGAGATCTTGGTCTCTGCTCTGATAAAAGACATCAACATCATCTACAGCTAACGTTGGTTGGCTACTACCTGGATGGTGTGTTGATGCAATACTTCTGGTGGAACTGTCGGCAGCAGGATGTCCTCCGTCTCGTGGTAATTCTTGCTCACGGTGGACGGCATGTGGAGCTTGTAGTCGTTGTGGCGGGTTCGAAACTCGACGCCATTTAAAACACAACTAAATTCTCCTGTTGAAACGTAGCACACATAGAAAAATTATCTTAAGATTAATTTGTGTATGTGTGTGTGTGTGTCTGTGTGTCTGTGTGTGTATATGTGTATGTGTGTGTGTGTGCGAACATTTTGGTTTAAGGTTCATCATTACAATCAATATCATGCAACTTATTTAGCAACTATCCAGTACTGACCAATGCCCAAAGTCCGGTCATAATTGGCGTGGTCGTGAATGGCGATGGCCGACTGGGCAATGTGGGTGTCGGTGTAGTACGGACTCGTCCCTTGATGGTACAGTCTGACCTTCTTCACACCGGACATACCGTCTGAACGGATCCTGGGGACAGACATACATTAAGTATTGTTGTGCCCGTGAATGTTGTGTTTTATTGAGGGCTGTTGACACAGTGGGGATCCTATTTCTTTCTAATAATAAACTATAAAATATAAAGATCTTTATTGCTATGTAGATTCATGTCTATATGGCGTGCTTACATTAACAGTTTGTTCTAAATTTTAGTTGATGTTTTTTTTTTTAAATATCTGCACCCCCCCCTCCTCCCGCATTCCTATCCAGGGCATCTATGCCTTACCAATGCCCCCCCCACCCTCGGGCCACGTTCCCGGTACGCGTCCGTGGATCGAATGGTACCGGGCCGCCCAGGAAACTTGAAAGTATTTTCTTTTTATTTACTGAGGTGTTTTTTCTCTCGCGATTGTGGGGCTTTCCATGGACGAGAAATAATCAACGTCCCCTCCCCCATCCATCGGGCCGCGGTGAAATTATCAAACGCTGACCAGTCCGTGGCTAGAATAAGATTGAGGACTACTGTATGCGTCACGACCACCCTGTGATGACTATAAGCCACAAACAAGTTACTTCAAATTGTGAATGTTTACTACTACACTAAATTTACCTTTCCTCAACAAAGAGTTGATTTTGCATCAGCTGGTTTCCCAGTGACTGTACAATGTTTTCCAATGTGGCAACTTTGGCGGTCAACTCATCGTTGGTAAGAGCATTACCTGGCAAGTCGTGAATTTGACCATCTATTACATTGACTGCTCAGAGCAGTAAACACAACGTTAGGAGAAAATAAAAAAAGAAACAATAATTGATACATTAAAACAAAAAGGCTCACCCTAAATTAAAATGTTTAAATTTGATACAAAACTCCATGCAGGACTCGCCACAAAGATTTGTACGAGCAGATGAGAATTTAGATTAACCCCCTTTTGATACGAGGTGTCGAAGTTGCAGCTTGATAACTCAACTTCCTACTGAAGCTCACGAGTTCGAGCCAAAGTGGCATCCTGATTTCACTCTGATCCTGTCGAAGTCCCAAAGCTTAATTTCCACTAATATGTGTTGTGGAAAAACAAAGACTTTGGGGATCGTACTAGCCACACAATCCCATAAAACAGCGATGGATTTATAAGGGGACCTTTACTGTTACTGACAATATCTACAGTGTATAACAACACCTGACAACGTCTACAGCGTATAACATTACCTCACAATGTCTACACCGTATAACATTACCTCACAATGTCTACAGCGTATAACATGGCCTGAAAATGTGTACAGTTTATAACATGGCCTTACAACGTCTACAGCGTATAACAGTGTATAACATGGCCTGATAATGTCTACAGCGTATAACATGGCCTGAAAATGTGTACAGTTTATAACATGGCCTTACAACGTCTACAGCGTATAACTAAAGTCAAACACCACTTTGCTGGAACTGTGAAACGCACATTTCCTTACACATATTTATTGTATCTTATTTGATAAACTTGATTTTGGCTAAGACATCAAGGTTAAGGATTTTATTGTACAAGTACAAAGAACGAACTTAAGATGTGGGTGGGTGGGGTTTGTGGGGGGATGTCATACTGATTGCAATCGATAATTTCAAGTGAAAATAAGAGGTGCAGCACTCCATCAGTGTCTATACGTGAGCCGCCACTGCTCAAAGCATTACTTCCACTCGATGCTTTAACACAGGGGTGGGCAAACTTTTTCTACGGAGGGCCACATTGAAAACTTGATTGTTATCGGCGGGCAGAGTATATATATATATATATATATATACACAAATATTGTCTTCTTTAATTAAAATTTACAACGTATTAAAATATGAATTAATGATAATAACCATGTATTTGTCATTTATTTCGCATTCACACTTACAATATATACATGAACAGTACATGCATACGGGCCGCATAAAATACGCTGTAGGGCCACATGCGACCCGCGGGCCGTAGTTTGCCCACCCCTGCTTTAACAAAACAACCTATTTCTAAATTCTATGAATGACTGGAACATAGAAGAAAGAAAAAAAACAACCTTGCTGAAGGCAGTCTATTTGTTTGCTCGAGATGTTTGCTGCATGACGACGGAATAGTTTCTATCTAATAGCCACATTGAGACAGGTTTATTCAAATGTTTATTTTAGAAAAACTCCGCATATATCAAACATCTTTCTTTGCTGTCCACATTCGCTGATAAATAAGAGCACAAGACAGTTGATTCACGTGCGCAACATCGCGCGTTAGAATGTAAAAGAAAAAAAAAACACACTCATATATTTTGCGCATATATAGTGGTGAGTGGTAATTTGGCCTACCGTGACCTATGCGGCGTAGTAGGCGAGCAGCAGCAGCAGACAGCGCAGATAATTGAGATAGTAACATCAAAGAAATATATATCAACACACTGCCAGATTTTATTTTACCACCGATTGTAAACTACTTGAAATTAATAAAATCATAGCACATACACATACAAAACCAAACTTGATGTTATTAGAAGGGGGGGAGGGGTCTAGATCCGACTCTGTTTATATATACATGTATATATATATATATATATATATATATATATATATATATATATATATGTAAAGAAATATGTGTGGTGTAGCGTGCACGTTGGTTGACCTAAAGGTCACAGAAGTATCTATAAAAGTATATTGTCTCCGGCAATAAAACTTTAGCATGTAAGCCTATATTTGTTGTTCGACAGAATAATTCATTTTTAAAGAAAAATTTTGTTACCAAACCCTGTGCTGCCCGAGTTATCATAACAGGATGCGCGGTATGGGCCCATTGGTAAATTACTATACCGGGCCCCCCCCTTTTAGAAGACCACTCAAAAGAGTTTTATAAAATATGAATGGTCAGTTAGCACAGGATTCATATACTCGAGGGGGGCCCCCACCAAGGGGCCCATTGTTTATGCGTATATTTATTTATGCATTTAATCTTGCAATCTGAGTGTTATAAATGAATATTAAAACCATATAGATATATATATATATATATATATATATATATATAAGACGATTAAAACTGAAAACAATGGATATTGGAATCATTTTAAAAAATCAATTCATGAATAAATAAATCCACTTACCGAAAGTAAATAAAGCAATCAAAAGCAGCATTGTTGAGTAGGTAGGTAGGTTATCTTTCATTCCTATAACTTTATAGTGGAACAAAAATAACATGCGTTCCGGTAGTCTATCTATTGTAGTGAAGTGGGTAACTATTTATATGAGAGTAAATTGTGGATTATTTTAAGGTTTCAGACATCCGCAATTTTACTACATAGTCACTGACAGGTAAACAGTTGTTGTTTTTTTTTTAAACTGTGCGCGTATTTAAATATATATATATATATATATATATATATATATATATATATATATATATATATATATTTTAAAACGGGGGCGAGAATGGAATGATGGGTGGGGGTGGGGGTGGGGGGGTAATAAAGGTTGAAGTACGGGTCAAGTGATGTCATTAAAAGTCACAGCAAGGGCACTGGGTTGTTAGTATATTGTTTACATCGCTTTTATTGTAAACTGGGACACATTCGTTCTTGGATATTTGGGGGAGTGAGGGTATGGGGGGGGGGGGTATTGTTTTTGTTAAAGAATTTTGCTTAAATTTGTCAAATAAAATTTATTTACTTTATGTGTATATATATATATATATATATATATATATATATATATATATATATATATATATATATATATATATATATATATATATATATATATATATATATATTTTAATTTCAATTATAACTAAAATTATAAAAACATTTGGCTCTGATCCATTCTTATAGAATGTACAGAGTAGGTTATTCATCGCTAAGTAAAGTTAAAGCTCCCTTAGCCGTTAAGGGCCATTGGGGCAGGTGAAGTGTAGAATTCATTTTGTTTCTATAACTGTGTCGCCCAGCCACATTTTTCTTCCCCCAAATTTTGTCTGGCACCCAGTTAAAGTTGGGTACCTCCTTGTGGGGTGGAAGGGGGGAGTTTTAAACACATTCATCCTCAGTGGGCGGCCAGGCGCTCGTCCATCCAATCGCCCATTGCTCACTCTCTCTCTCTCTCTTTGAACTCTCTCAGTGAAACTGCGGGCTGAGACTTAGTCTCTTAAGCCCGTGAGATCAGAATTGCTGTGTCTCTCAACATCTGGAGACTGCCATAAAGCCCAATGGCCAGCAAGCTTCCGGACTGGTCCACCCTGTGGTCCGCCAGCCCGGGAGCACTCAAAGAAAGCACATGATCCACGGTTTCCTCCACCTCCCTGCAGCGCCTGCAAAGGATGTCGACATTGGGCCTCAACCTCCCAAAGTACGCGCCAATAGGACAGTGCCCAGTACGGAGCTGGGCAATTAGCGCCTGCTCGACTCTCCTAAGCTGCCACCACGGGTCGGCTTTGGACGGCTGCTCCATTGACTTTCGGACATTTCTTCCGTTCACCCCATCGTCCCAGCTCGAGAACCACTTTGATTGTCCAAAGAGACAGATCTTGGAACGCGCTGCCTCAAATGAGCTATCGCCCATAGCTACAGCCCCCCCCAATTTTCTGTACTAGTTCCTATCACTGATAGGAGCCCCCCCCCCAAGATTAGTTCTCCATGTGCCCTTCCCTCCTAACTGAAAGCTATCTTCGCTGGGCACCAGGTAGAGTTTATTTACATGTTGCCAACTAGTAAACGTAGTGAGTCTGTTGGACAAAGCCTGCGTGAAACAATAACTTGTAATGAATAGATCATCTTTGACAAAAAAAACTGTAATGACATGACAGTGTTGAGTAATGTTGGTTGATTATGTGACTTCTAGTCTATTGATCAAGGGTTTGAATCCCGGTCAAGGCAGTGTTTATTTCGCATGGACGGCTGTCCCTATCTCAAATGACTTTTAAAATGGCTAAATAAAGGAAAGACGATTAGTAGAATATCTTGGCCGCAGGGAAGTGTGCCCAATGCGCAGGGCTAGCATCAGGGACTATTGGACCAATGTATTGCTCTCTCTCGAATTTTCATTTACGGTTATCGAATTATTACGAAATAATTGCAGCACAGTATTTTCTGTAATGCAGAGGAGTTGAAATAACTACCATTACTGAGACAGTAAGCTTGCTTTAAAAAAAAAAAGATTCATCCGCGCGTTCTGATCGTGTCAGAGCTGCCTCTGCGCATCCCTCCACACACCTACATGCGAGCATAAAAAAGTCTTTGCCTATGAAGTGACTTGTTGCAATGCGGAAATAAAACTGTCATTTTTTTTTTACTTCAAATTCATCTCTACACTGCATCTGCCTAGAAGGGCCGTTTCGGGCTTTATTGACTTATTTAATGGGACGGGAGGGTCCCGAGTTCGAATCTCAGTGAGAACCTTGGGATGATTTTTTCAGATCCTGGTGAAGTCCCCAATGTCCACCCAGCTCTAACCACACTATCCCTTTATATGCCGAGTTTACTGAAACTAATGAATTCTACACTTCATCTGCCACGAAGAACCCTATGGGGATTTAGGGAACTTACACTTACTTTTTTTACTGACTTTTTTTATTTATCAAAGGCGGAAAGTATCCACTGTCCTAAACTCATTTTATGATAAACTTTAAAAAAATTATCAGGGATAGTGAGAAGTAGTGATACGGAAGATATCCGCAATTATTTGAAAGTTCTCAACATAATCTTCCTTTTTTTTTATTTTGCAGATGTGTTACAACATCCACACCAAGGTTTGAACACTAGTGGTCACAAAGTAACACCATTTGTACCAACAACTATCTCTGGGTGTGTGTGGGGGGGGGGTCAAGTGGGTAAACAATCAGAGGTGAAGAATGGTTATCAAAGTGTTACGGCGTACTCTTACACCGAACAGATAAACGATTTATTTATAGCATGATCATGATTCTAGGAGGTACAAAGTCACATCATAATCTCTGAGGTGGCCTGCGTGGATGCACCTGCGATCTTGTATAAGCCTGCGCGTCTCCGACAGTCTATCATGATCTCTATCCAATGATTTTTTTTTACAAGAAAAATAATTGCCAGCTGCAAACAGTGCCATTCTTATGTTTTTGCCCCCCCCCGGGGTCAAGTCCCTCTATGGAACCTTTAAACATATTTATAAATCAGCTTATTATTTTATAGCTAAAATTGAAAAAAAAAGTCTAAATCTGTGCCCCGTACACTGAGATATTTGAGATCCACTGGCCCCGCGAAGCACTAACTGCTTTACTTTCACCAGGGTGGGGGCCTCGAGATCATTCCGTGGAAATAAAAAAATCAATAACTTTTATTCTAAACACGCTGAACTTTCTTTAAAACATAGCATAAGAATGCCTGGCTCTGTTATAAGATAACAGGACCAGGACATGCGAAGAGTTTGTCTGGGATACTCGCTGCACCGGGCTGGAACACCTGGTAAACATGCACCGGGCTGAAAATACCTGGTAAACATGCACCGGGCTGAGAACACCTGGTAAACATGCACCGGGCTGAGAACACCCGGTAAACATGCACCGGGCTGAGAACACCTGGTAAACATGCACCGGGCTGACAACACCTGGTAAACATGCAAGGCTAAAGTGAAAACAAATGCAATGAGGGGAAACCATGACAGCAAAAGTAATAAACCCAAGTTGATTTTTTTTTTAATAAGGAGTACTTAGAATAACGAAAACAAACAGGGGGTACACAGATGTCCAATGTTTGGGAATCACTGCTTTATTTGAAGGGAGTGCAGACCTGTATTGACTTCGGCTACCATAAATCTCACTCCAAATGCTATTTTACGATGAGTGGCTGTCCAGCTAAACAGGGACACGCCCCACTTTGTGCATCTTCCGTCATAATCCCCCCATTCCTCCCAAGGCGATGAAATGTCCCAGGCTTTAGTAATAAATCGCATGCTCAGAAAGTATTAATAATTATTCACAAAACTCTTCTAGTAGATGTGCACTATAATCTAACACAACATCATATTCTCGTAAGTTCATAATACGCAGTGTGTAGGTATATTCAAGTAAACTAATGGATTTTTTTTTTGCTTTGAACAAAATCATATCTTTTAGTCATTCATATTTTTAACAGTTTTTTTTTGTTGTTGGCTTGGGGCAGGGAAAGTTCTTTATTTTTAATATACTTTGATATATTACTAGGACGCCTAATACACCGATTATTAATTACTTGTTGCAGAAAACAAAATATGACCCATCGAAGAAAAAAACAAATCATTTTTGTTATTTTAAATTTTTTTTTTTGTGTGTTCAAAAAGTTTGATTTGTGTGTGACCTTTGGCCTGTACTTTTGTTTGATTTCTGCAGTTTAAAAAAAAACTTACATAACAAAGCGAAAAAAAAAAACAACTGACTGTTTTCTGCGCTTTTATTATTTCATTGAACAAAGTTTAGGAATGTCAACATTTGCACGGCAGGTACAATCTATAGACTCTATATCCGTTGTATTCCGTTCATTAGCCCAGCAAATATTTAGATTTCAGTGCCGAACTTACGAAGCGGGGAGACCGATTTGGAACAAGCTGGTTTATAACCTGGGTGTTAAATGAGCTGTTCAAGCCCGACTAGCCTAGCCTTACAAGGTGGACACGTAAGCCTGCGCGCAAGGTGGCTAAAGATGGAAATTGATTCATAGTGTGGATAGAGAACAGAAATGCCTCATTTTGGTTATGCCCACGTAATTCAAACATTGTCATAACAAACATGTATAATTATGCTCGAAAAAAAAAAGAAAAGAAAAACAGTGAGGGAACTGTTGATGCCCTGGAATTCCTAGATATATCTGTTCATCATCATCATCATCATCATCATCATTATCATCATTATCATCATCATCATCATCATCATCATCATCATCATTATCATCATTATTATCATCATTATCATCATTATCATCATTATCATCATCATCATCATTATCATCATCATCATCAAACCCTTAACCGGTGTGGTCGTTGGGGTAACGCAGGGCCACCTCAACTGACATATTTCTCCATAAAGAATGAAAGGTACGTGACTAATGCGAGGCCCTTTTTTTTTAGTTCCCCCCAGAGGGGTGGGGCGGGCCCGGGCCTATATTGTCAGGGACCCCAGATTAGCAACCTTTCTGCTGCCTGGCCAGTGCGAGGATAAGCCCATGAATTAAGAAGACCCTTTCAACTCCAAGTGGCTATGTGCCCCCTTCCCTTCCTCTCTTATATAGGTTAACACACCCTTTCGGTAGGCTCGTGTACGGTGTAAGACAAAATAAATGCCAATAAAATTTATCTCGTCAGTTTTTTCCCCATTTTTTGTTTCTATTTCACCTTTCTGGTACTGGCTTGCAAGTACTAAAATAGTAAACAGATACACTCCAATAACTTACTGGGGCGAAGACATTTTCACTTGGCCTCGTATCCTGCTATTCAGCAAAGGAAAACAAAAAATATATCCATGCCCTGACCTTCACCCGTGACCTGGGGGGGGGATAACTTTTATTATTACTATTTATTATTTTCAAAACGTCATGGTCGGCCTGATACACCCCTGCCGGTGGCGTATCAATGGATATTTTTGGTAAGTGGGTCTACCATCCATCTTATCACCCCAAATCCCCCTCGACAAACTTTTATATAAACTTTTTTTTTAATTAGTTCGTTATACATGTCTTGTTTACCATGACAACCATTCAGCAATTGTAAAGCTGCTCTTCTGCTACTAATCCGGGTGAAATTATAAAAACCTGGACATGTCATGAGACAAAGCAAGTTTATATTTATTAGATACAGAATATGATATGGAATGTATATTTTAAATCCCACTCGTGTAGATGAATGGGAAAAAAGTTATTTAGCAAAAATCAACACCAAAAAGTGAATTTTTAGTAAATTTTATTAAAGTTTTGTTACAGTAAATGAAGAACCAAAATTAATTTTAAATATTGTCTGTAATGCACGTCTTAATCATATAATGACAGATATACAAACAAAATTACAAAATATAATAAAATTATGAAAATGATTGTCAGTCGACGACTTCCTCATCCAACCACGGGATATCAAACAGCAAGCAATCATCGGGAACTGCATCACCCAAATGATGAACCTGAGAAACTGAATGATCTTCCTCATCTGAGCAGTCTTCACAAAATTCAGTACTTTTGGAATTGTCACATGTTTGTCCATTACAATTTTTACATGCGCTAACACAAGGTAAGCCATGCTTACGGCAAGAACAAAGCTGAGATGAGCACGGCCGATCTGTATCTGCTCGGCATTTACATCGTACTACCTTCAACAAATTTTCTGGAGCAGCAGGCAAATCAGTAGCTATTGGAGCATAATTATTATTATCCAGCTTCCAACCCCAGTCCTCCGGTTTAAGATTTGTAGTGCCTAATGATCTCCAAACAGCAGTTTGGTAATGAGTGCGATAGATATGATACTTTGCTGCACACTCGGTTGGAGGCAATCTTTCAGGACGTGGTTGAGTTGGACTTGTTGACATCAAGTTAACATAAGTTAAGTACCTCATATGATTTAATCTGTCTGTGCACTTACCACCATATATTAGAGCAAGCAACTGTAAGCCGGCTTGCAAAACATCTGCATGCGTGGCGTTCTCAAATCCCATTACTTCTGTCAGAGGTAATGTGGAAATATTACCGGTTAATTTACGCCACACAGTAACTTTGCCTCTCCCGAACAATGATGATGTTGTGTCACATCCACTTATGGCATGGCAGCATAGGACTTGGTTAGCTGCACTTCTACCTACAGCATGTACAGCTTCACGAACAGGTACTGTGACTGTTTTCCCACCACTTTTGCCAGTGATCTCATACTGCATAAAAATGTCACCCATTATTGGTTGAAAATGATGTATAAGCAGTACCAACACATCTGTGTCACTGGCAACCACCAAAACTTTAAATTGTTTAGCAGCTAGCTGTAGAGCATGATGAACTATGCTAGTATCAGCATCACTTAATGCGTGGTTCACTAAGAAACCTGAAGTTGTTAAAGCGTCAGCAAGCAAATGTATCAACTGAGTTTTGTTTTTTTCATTGGCCAAAAAAGCAGCCTGATCACTGACAACAGAATTGCCTAATTCCACAATCACTTCTGGGCAAGATTTGTGAGCACGTCTGAAGTGTTCATGGTCTTTGATGCTTGGTCCATTTTCATAACCATCGAAAACTACAGTTACATTGTGTCCAAAATGTTGACAAATAAAACTAACATATGTGGCAATAATATCACCATAAGTCAATCCTGTTGTCCACTTAACTTTATGAAGTAAGTAGCCACCATCAACAACAACAGCATTAACTTCCGGGGACTTTGTCGATTCATCAATTTTGGCACGCAGTTCTGCTGCTAACTGTGATTTAATTCCCTTTCGCAAGAAGCCATCTCTGAACAATGAACTTGGCAGAGATGTCAGTTCATATTTAAAACAATTTTCGATTTCAGTGTTGAAAGCTATTTCATCTGCCACTGATTGGCTCAACTGTCGCTGCATAATGAAAAGCAAACGACCAAACAACACAGACTGGTCTATTTCAATATGCTTTGTTGTGGAAGAAATAAGTTTAGTTTTCAGACTAGATAGCGTTACAACTCGATCCTTCTTTTTGATTGTAATCTCTGTAAATGGGATGTTATCCATCAACTTCATTATGTTATGGCCAACGGATTCAGCGTCATCGCATGTGATGTTGTCGCCATCTGAAGCAGCTATTCCAGAGAAAAGACTACATAGTCGACCCTCATACTCATCAAATGGATTCCTGTCTTGAAACCATTCTAACAGCTTAGAAAAGTCTGCACAATCTCTTTTACGTCTAGTGACTCCAAGTTCTTTATGAGGATTGTTGTCTGATTTGTGTTCAAGATCACAAAGTTTTGTCAAGGCACAATGAACAGTTGCACACAAATGCATACTCTTGACCCAAGTGATCCTAACACTATCAAACATACCGCGTCCATGGGTGAGCCCACCACTGCCTTTTATAGAGCGCATCATAACTTGCTCAATAGCAAGATCAGTTGAAACAGCACCCCAAAAACGATCAGATCGTCTGATACTGTGCAAACCTTCCATAGCAAATCTTTCGTACAGGTCAGGATGATTATTTTCCAAATTTGACATTTGCTGCAAATATAAACGAGCAGATTTAGCATAGTGAATGTGACCGGTTGCTGCTAACAAATTAAGCATTTTGGACAGAGAATCCAAGTGAAGATTCCAGTTTGATATCCTTTCCGCCACAATGAAGTTCTTCAATATTTTCACATAATTCATGTACTGAATCCAATACTTTGCGTTTCTGGACTCATTAGCTATATTCAACTTTAAGCACTCCATCATACTTGATAACTTCATTAAGCACATTGGTGTTTGACTGTCATGTTTAACAACACCATTTACAACATCACTGTACAAATTATTTATATCATTTACATGATCCACAAAATTTTTCATCTGAAAAAATCTTTCTCAGCAATAGAGTTTGCAAGGCTGATTCAACCAACAAATGAGCTCTTAATGCCCTTTTTTTTTTCAAATGCCTTCCCAGTTAGCATATGTGACACCACATTAGGGCCATAACAGACCTCAAAAGCTTCTGCAAGTCCTAGAACCAGCCATCAGTGACCCCAAACTTCCCATAAAGCTCATCATCGTGTGAAATGGCCCCAAACGACACACAACATTCAAATTACAGGCTGTAACAATTTCTACAGCTTTCAACCATCAAAGGCTGATCAAAAGTGACACATGGGGTTTTTATGTTCAATTTCATTGCTTGGTCAGCTACAAAGCATAGAAGTAGAATAAATGCAATTCATGTCATTGGGGTTAATATCTATAATCGGCAACATTCGAATGTCTGCAACTGATGGGTGGTTGGGAGACTTATGAACATCTTGCATGAAGCCCATCCAGCCAGGTCTGGGAAGCTTGCTATCATGGAGGATCCATCCAGTTTGCCAAACTAGATCTAAATCAATAGTTGGTAGGCTCACTGCATTAAGCTTTAGACCATTCAGTGGTGTCAATATTAACTGGGATAATGCATTTCGTGTGGAAGGACAGTACGATAGTATGGGAATCCCAGAATTTTGAACAAGTTTTGACACTTGAGTTCGTTTTACTCTTGGTATGGAAGTTTCTGAGCAACTGACCGTAACCTCCGAACGTGCAATAGACATGGAGATAATGCCCATACCATGGAACGTTCCCTTACCATCTAAGGTTGCTAAATTGCTGTCTACATTGTCTGCAGCAAACTGTGTGAATGACATTGGATATTCAGGAGGCAAATCATTGTGGTCATTCTGCACAACTGATTGTTTAAAACGATTAACTTCATCCCATGACACGCACAGTCCTAACCTGGCCAAGATGTTTAGCAGCCATTTTGATCCAAAAACATTATCCAATGAAACACCAGTAGCTAACAAAACAGGTGATAGTACAGAATGAGGTCTGGCTGCCTGTACAATGCAATGTCCTATGGCCACCTGTTTCAACTCTTGACGTACGATGTTTGTCAAAAATGTCATGAGGAGGTTTGGAACCCAATCTTTCATTTTCTTTTCATTACTGATATTATCAATAGGAGGATATAAATCAGTTTGATAGAGTGTTTGACGTATTTCGTTCTTTATTAAGTTAGCTGCCGTAACCACTCTGATGCTTTCATCTTCAATAGAGCTGTGGCGTTCCGAATACCACTTGTCATTGATAATGGTGGAAGCCAAAAAATCACGGAAACATATTACAGTTTTCTTACCCGAAACAGAATTAAACTGAATGTGATCACCATATTTTGCCTCCAGTTTACGCTTCACGTGTTTAATGCTGTAAACCGTTTCATCACTGCCAGTTAGTTCTGTCATGCGATTATGAAAGTCTTCTAATGTATGGAGTTCTCCATCCATAGTTTCCAACCATTCACAAAGCGATTCAAAAACCTCTTGTTTACACACATGAACATTTGATTCGCTTGCCTCTACATTTACAGATGATTCTTTGGAGGAAGTAGGTCCTATTCTGCCACTACAAAACAGCAAGTGGCAATTCTTGTGATACACTGCCTCTGAAGCAAATAAACACATAATTGACTCCAACCTTCCTTTAACATCTACACCCCACTGATCTTGCCTACCTTCACATACTGATATTAGCTTATCTCGCAGTTCAACTGTTCTAACCCTTCGGCCATTATTTTTTTGAGGATGACGATCATCAAATACAACAATCTGTTTGCAAAAGAAGCAATGCTGTTTCCACTGAAAGCTATTTTCTTTTGATCTTAATGGCTTTCGATTCACTTCCGTGGGGGATGAGTCTGACTTAACACAAGTTTATTCATATCTACGCTTATTCGTAAAAACCCCTACGACACTTTTCATGGACATGAATAACATCAGGATTGGTTTCCAAATAATCTTTCAATTCAATGTTATTCCATAAGTCGCAGTACGATTTTAAAGTGTTAACACCTTTAGCAGTAACTCTAGTTTTGTCGGTTTCATCACCTTCAAAATCTCGTTTGCATATCACACAAAGCGTTCCTGCAGGTAACAAATTAAGTGCCATTTCTAAGTCTGGATTTGTCGTTAAACACTTTTGCAGATGATGAATAAAGGCAAACTAACAATTATTTATTATAATAGTTTACACTGAAATTAAAGAAAAATAAATAGTAATTGATTAAAACATTCCAATTAAAATAAAATATTGTAAAAAAGTAAATTATCATGCCTATTAATATGCATATACAATTTCCCATTAGGTCTTATCATTATTGCTATTTATTTAATAATATGATATTTAAAAAAAACAACAGTAAGCAATAACCAATAAAATAAAAAACAATGTATTTATAAACTATACATTTAAATGATATCTCGCAGCATTTACAAAACATTGAAACATTGTTTCAAAGATAACATGTTTCACCATCAGTTAATTCTTGCAAAATTCAATCACCTAATAGTTTTTATTTCTCAATGATACAATATTGTTGTATCTTACTAAATTGTTATTGACTTTTAAACTATTATATTTTCTTTCCCTCAGTGCATAAGCTTAATCAATAATAGTAAATGATTCTGCCTACCTACAAAATTTGTGTATAATTTAACATCAGGCGTATGCTACAACAAAACTTTTTCCTCTCAGCTGATTACAATAGGTATATCATATATCTCATAAGGCTAAACTGGAAATCTAGCTCACTGAAAATTTTTTTTAAAAATGTACTACATTCATAGTAAATTAAATAATTATTTAACTTTCAGAATCAAGAGAAAAGTTAAAATATAACAAAACCCCACCTCTATAAAACAATGACTAACTAAATAAACTGTTCAAAACAAAAGCTATATTATCGTTCATCTATTTTTATCATCAAATAACTAATTTTCCCATTATTCGTGGAAAACGGTGGGAATTTAAATATAATATCTACAAACCTTAATAAACAAAAATATTAAAAAATCGTTTTGTCTCATGACATGTCTCACTTTACCAAAAACGAAGTTTATTCGGCCCGATTATACGTTGTGCTTACTGCTTCCCTACCCGCCCCTTACGCCACTGACCACTGTCGAATCCCTTCGTCTCTAAACTATTGTTTATCTGTAGTTTTTTTTTTATTAAATGTGTGTATTTTTTGTATACACCAGTTAAAAAAAAGGAGTAGTAAGTATATGTCAATGTCCTAAATATTGTTTGTTCCGTTTTTCATTTTTTACAAGCCAGATATTTATTTTTAACTGAGAGACTGTGATGTATATGAATTATTTTATTTTGCTGACCAGTTGACCTTATTAACCACTTCTACCACCACAAATAAACATATCCATCTATCTATCTATCTAATAGTATCTATTTAATACTATCTATCTATCTTTATATAAGGGACGAGGCGTGAGTGTTGCCGGTCATAGTCATATATATAGAAAATGCGTATACGTTGTTAGTCTAATAATTTATACAAATATATAAATCTATGTTCGTTTGTGTTTTGTATATAGCATAAAATATCTATCTATCTATCTATCTATCTATCTAATCTAATACTCTTCCGTGACCTATGTTTTTTTTGCCTTTTTTTACTATCATTGGGTTGCACTGTTCAATGAAGTTTTTGTTCATTTAAAACTTTTTTAAAATACCCATTATCATATATCACCTCATTCAGAATTGCACAAAAATTAAAACTGTGCCACTTTTGTTGACATATCTCTTAAATAAAAAAAAAATTTGCATAAAAATAAAAAAAAAAATTATTTTTTTTTTACAAATTACAAACATCAAACACCAAGAAGGAAAAAAAAATCTTTTTGATATATACTGTAAATTTTATTCTTATATTAAACCTCAGTCAAAATTACATATTACAACACAAAATTCAATGAAATCTATCAATAAATAAAATAGTTATGACATTTTATATAAAACACACACACACACTAATTTTATGAGCCGAAATTATCAGATAACAAAAACAAATTAATTTAAATTGAATAAAATGCCACATATTATATATTAGTGAGAGCAGAAATGTAGAAGGTTTTATCATCTATTAGATTACTTTAGACAACTTTTTTATAATGATTTTGTAGTATGTAAAATGTAGAAAAAAAGACAGTGTTAAATTTTATTCACAATTAAATAAACAGGTAGAAATAATTTTTTTTATAACAATCCCTGTAATTCTTATGATTTTATTAAATCTACATTAAAAATACACAATATACTATGGATTCATAAATATTTTTATCCACAAATACATTTAAAAAATCATTTTCAGAAAAACATGCATAAACATTTATTTATCGAAAAAAAAAGATTTTTTTTTCCTGAAATTAAGTGAAAGACATTTTAACATTGTGCTCATTTTCGTGCTCATTTCTTCAACATGTATCAGCTAAAACCCAAATTTTCATACCCCATTTAGTTGGCTTATCTATAATATATTGTCTAAAACTATATTTACCAATGCAGATTATTTCATCTATAGTAAGATTTTCATAAGGCAGGCAGTACACTTTCTTCTAAAAAAATTAATGGATATTTTACCTTGGCTTGCCAATCAGTGTGTTGTTCAGTCTCAAAATTTTATATTTTTAAAATCCATGAATTAGTTTGAATCTGAGCTTAGATATGAATGATCACGTTCAAAGTCCATAGAATAGCACAACGGTGGAGAAATATGAATGTGTGGAGAAATATGAATGTTAAATTGGTGTTAGAATAATACTCATGCACAAAACAAAAAGTATGTAAAGCTCATTGGGTGTCACTTAGTCCAGTACTCCTACAGGGAACTTTTCAGGTCTTCCTCATGTTTTGCATTGCTGTTTGTATAGTTCCCAATTTGTACCATAACTCCAGAAGAACACAACTTGATAAAAGCTCCTGCAGAAAAGTAAAAACAATGTAAATTTTGAGTGGAATTTTTTTTTCATAAATGTAAAAGTACAATACAGTTTGTAATACATAATTTCTAACTCCATACATGTAATAATCAAAATTCTGATGATATAAAACTTAACAAATTAGTAAAAAGTAACACTTTTCTTCCTTAGTAAAGAATACATATACACCAATGAATTTGATTTTATTAGTAGGCTATTTTATTTATAAATGATTGTTACCTGGCATAATAAATTCAAGATAACATTGTCTTGTTTCTTGTCATTCATCATTGAAAAGATGAAGGCCTGGTCCCATTGCTGGAAGTGTCGAATCGCTTTGAGAGGTCCATCATCACTAGTCATAGTCATATATGTTTGTTCCTAAAGTTATGGATAAGACAAAATATTTATATAAATATACTGCATAATAATAGAATTACATTTATATAGACCATCAGGTTTAAAAAAAATGTATTTCACACCATTAGAAGTTTATATCTTTTTTTAAATTACATGACAGAATATTACATAATTATCTTTATAAGTGATTCATTTATTTAGTCAAAAATTAAAATCAGCTGATAACATAAACAATGCTTTATTTTGATATTATTAGCAGGCTATTTTATTTATAAATGATTGTTACCTGGCATAATAAATTCAAGATAACATTGTCTTATTTCTTGTCATTCATCATTGAAAAGATGAAGGCCTGGTGCCCTAGCTGGAAGTGTTGAATCGCCTTGAGAGGTCCATCATCAATAATGCCATAGTCATATATGTTTGTTCCCTAAAGTTATGGATAAGACAAAATATTTATATAAATATGCTGCATAATAATAGAATTACATTTATATAGACTATCAGGTTTTAAAAAAATGTATTTAACACCATTAGAAGTTTATATATTTTTTAAATTACATGACAGAATATTCCATAATTTTCTTTATAAATGATACGTTTATTTAGCCAAAAATTAAAATCAGCTGATAACATAAATAATGCTTTAGCACGCGTTATTATTAATTGATTCATTATAGAAAATTATAAAATTTTAAAGAAAAATCAGATTTATTTAACATAGAAATGAATACTTTAACAAATAATACCCAGGAAAATAGAAAACAAAATATGTTTCATTTAAAAAAATATAAATTATTAGCATAAAATAAGAAAACTTCGTACTTACATTCTTAGATAAGCATTCAGTGGAGAAACTAATGCAATATCTTCATGATATGATGAATAAAGGCTACCATCTGACTCCCATTCATGAGAACTTTACTAGGGGAATAGTTTGAACTAAAATCCGAGTCATCTGAAGCCGTTTTATTATTTAAAAGGCAACAGAAGTGTGCCGACAGATACACGCTGTAAACGAACCAGTCAAAATGGCGACTGTCGTGTCGGCACAAAAGGTTTTTTTTCTCGTGTAATATTTTTAATTTCAAAATTATTTTTTTTTATTGTTCATTTTTATTTTAACTAATTTTACTATCGCTCTTTAAAATAAAAAAAAATATAAAACAATATTTTGAAAGAAAATATTTTTTTTTTGGGTTTAAAAGTGTGTTATTCTCATCCGTCTTTAATCCATGAAATTCCATTGGTCGGACGCCGGAGACTTAAAGACAAGTAGTGGTTCCTTTTCTTTTTCGACTTATTTGATATGAATTAGTCCACTCACTAACTTTATTAAATGGAACATACGGTGCCATCAACCCGTAATACAATTAATGATTACTTTATCACACTTAGATATATTATACACCTTAGATATATTATATACCTAGGCTTACAAGTTTGGCAAAGGCACTAAGTTTAAGAAAAAAAAATACGTAATTATATACTGTGTAACACATCAAGATCAGAAGGGAAGGTGAAAGGTTGTTCAAGAATAAAGGGTTTTTTTTTTTTTTTTTGTTAGAATGGGATGTATTCAAGAATTAGTACTAAGAGTAATATATACACAATTTTTTTTTTAAGAATTAATATAACAAATGGTTCCTTTTTAACGTCAATAGCTGCAATGATGATAAACATTCAGCAATTTATCAATATTAATTTAATCACACCTGAACCCACAATCATGGTCCTGTTTTCGCAGAATAAATTTGTTAAATGAAGAGCATTACCCTTAAAACATTGAAATAAGGTTGCTTTTTTTCATTCATTATTATTATTATTCTTTATTAGAGTTTTTATTTCATATAAGATTTTTATTGCTTTTGGAACCTATGATCTAAATAAATATTTTCCGTCTCAAGTCAGCCTGTCTGCTGTTAAAAATATGAATTATGGTTTTTGCTGCGTCTCGATTCGATACATTAAAAAAAATCTTCTGTTTTAAATATCTTTTGAGACATTAAAATCCAAAATTTCAAAGTATGGTAATTGTTAATGACATTCCGCCCACGAGAAATGGTTATTCCATGTGTAACTGCAAAGGTCTTTAAGTGAATCAGAACAAAACAGACAGAAAAATTAGTCACTAAAAATTCTAAGTTACTTAAAAAAAATATTTTCTTTACCTATATTTCATTGGATTAAAAAATAAACACCGCCATTTTTGTATGCCTGTGACGTCACACGTGCCTATAGCTTACAATGGCTTTCCATCCTATATAATCTCAAACATTATCATTGATATATGTACTTTATTCTGCAGAAAATTAACAGGAAATCACAATTATGAACACTGAAGACGAAACTTCCATGCAAGCAGACATAGTTGATCCAGTTAAAGTAGAAATTGTAGGCAGTGGCGGTGGTAACGAAAATTTTGTAGTCTTGGATATGGCAGGGGATTCAGAAGATTCTGAGAAAGAAGACAAGACTGTCAAAGATGTTAAAGATAAAACTTTGAAAAATAGTAGCTCAGATAATGGAGGGAAAGCATCTAATGTTGATTCCTCATTAAAGACAGGAGCTTCAAATACCAGATTGCGAAAAAAACCGAAGGCACCTGTGGTGGATGTAAACAGCCTTCGAAGTAGGTCTAAAAAGTAACTAAATATGTAATTAGGATAAGGATTAGTTTGTATTACTAGGACCAGTGTAATGTGGTGTTTTTTCTCAGAATTATGATTTACACTTACTTAAATGCGGCATTGAGATAATCTAAAGATATTTAAGATACAACATTTATTTATAGATTATTAAAATGAAACCAGTTTTAAACATTATTGGTCATCTCCATCTTTCACTTAAGGTGTAGTATTTGTTTATTTTACAGCCACATCTAGGTTTTTTTTAAATAAAAATCATACATACATATACATGTATTTAGTATATTAAAAAAGTAAAGTTCCCTTAGCCCTAACGGGCCATCGGGCAGATGAAGTGTAGAATTCATCTGTTTCTATAACCTCTGCATATGAAGGGATTGTGTGGTTAGCACAATGCCCAGCCACCTTTACTTCCCCAACTTAAAGTCAGGTACCCAATTAAAGCTGGGTGGACTTGTGGGACGACTTTGAAACAAATTTCACCTGGAAAAATTCCCATGGTTCTCACCAAGGATCGAACCCAGGACTCTAAGGTCGACAGTCGAGTATCTATACCACTCGGCCATCCATTCCACTTTTCAGAATATTGATGCAACCCAATTAAGCAAATTTCTATTGTAAATTATTCAGAGAGTATATTTTTTTCAGAATATTGATGCTATGCAATTCTATTGTAAATTATTCTTCAGAGCGCAAGTGGCAATTAAAAGTTTACCCTCTTCATGCTGAAGATCTACAGTTGAACTATATGAGCATATTATGCAAGTTAGCATCAGAAAGTCTACTTTACATTCCCAGTGAAGGCAGACATGGGTATGTAGTAATCATCATAGAATATTAATTTCCAATCTATTTAAACCATTTTGTAAGAATATTTTTTAGTAACTATATTTTTTAGAGTGGATTAGAAAATTTAACATTTTTCTAATTATAACCGGCTGACTTTGCTGTAGTAAATACATACAAACTTTGTTATTCTTTGCTCTATAGTAAAGCAGAATTATATGTTGCGACACAAAAAGAAACAGCTGCGATAATTGGGAAACTCTTGAGAATGGGCTTTCATCACAATCTTCTTAGTATTGAAGTGGTACGTAAAGATACTGGTGGTAAGGAAGATGGAGATGATTCTAAAAAGGAATGTAAAGGTTTGTTTTTTTTGTTGATATTTTTGGTTCCTACATTTGTAAGTATTTACATGCTGTTTTATTTTGTACAACTAATGCAGACATTGCAAACATTATATTTATGTATTTTTTAGCTTTCCTGATGTTTGACAAATTTCTTTCCAAAAAGATTTTTGATGCTAAAGGTGAAAAAGGTAAACAATTTTTTTCCTTCCTGAATTTTTTAAAATTAGAATATAATGTAACAATTAAATATTTTTTCCATTGTGCTCATATAAGTCATTCTGTGCAGCAAATTCTTGTGTGAAATGCCATGTTTCACCTTTCTGTGATTGATCATTCAACACTGCTGAAAGTTTTGAATTGGTGCTAACAGACTTTGGTAATGTCCTGCAATCAGCTGTCAGCACATGTAACAGACACACACACAAAGTGTTACTCACATTGTGATCTTATCACTCTGGGCACTCTTGAGAGGCAGCAACTGCCTCTGCTCTTCCCTGGACATCTTCAAATTAAACCAAACTAATGTTGGCTTGCTTCGTTGCGGCCAATGTTTCACACAAGGCTTTGGCCATGCATCGATTCTCTGGTTTATTCATGAACCCAGCGTTATTCTTACAGCGCCTCCTAATTCATAAAGAATGCAGGAATTCCAGAGTAAAGAAAATTTAGGAGATTCGAAAGGTTGAAGCTCTCTGATAGTTTATAATTAAAATATATGAAAATGTTATTATTTCTTAAATAAACTTAAATATATACCAGCTGTTATACAGATATTTAAAAATGTTAATGGGTAGTAGGAAATACCCTGTTTCATCTCTTTTTTTTTTTTTTTTGGAGAATTTTATTTTAATTAAATGCAAATTATTTTTATTAGGAATATTACACCAAGTAAAATCAATGTAGAATCAATGCATTCATCCAAATCTAACATATTTTAGAGTTCATGCTTACTATTCTCTTTAGCCATTGTAGTTATCTTGCAGCCCCAGCCCTGAAAGGAACAGGATATGAACATATTGCTGTGACGCTTCCCGTTTTCGTACATATCGTTTGAAGCTGTCACAGCCGTTAGCAAGTCAACAACACTTTCCACTTTGGTGGCTGTCCGTTTGTCATCACCTTAGAGCAAATCATTTTGCTGCTTGTGTACTTGGCCTTCCTGGGCACAGTAAAAAATGGTGCTATAAATGTATGGGTCACTGCAGTAACATATGTTATTGTTCTAACAAAGCCATGCTCTTTTTATCTCCCAAAGCAGCAACTTTTTATTGCAGCAAATTGTCACCAGAGAACCATCAATAGAAAGCAGTGTTTTAGTTTTCCTTTAAAAAATATATTTGTTTTAGACATTATTTTACATTTCTTTTAAAACTATAATACTGAAAAATTTATTTGAGCTGTTTAAAGATAAGTGAGTGAAATATTCAAGCTAACAACTTAACATCAGGTTATGAAAGGTCAAATAAAAAGTTTATACTGTTTTAACTGTCTTACATGAACAAGTTTCAGAAATCATGACTTCATTTTTATCTCTAAGAAGACTAAAAGTTTGTGCAATTATTTTTTCCTGTTGGTTAATTGCTTTTTTAATTAGGTCAAAACTTAATGGGTATATTTTGTCCTTTTATTTTTATTATTGAAACATTTTTCAGTTAGGTTTACAATTTTGTTTATTTAACTTGCTTAATAGTTTTCTATATCTTGCTGTAAATTTATTTCCTGATGACCCCCAAAGGGAAGTTTAGAACAATTGTATACCTTGTATTTTCAAAGGCAATATGCCTTTTTGAAATTTATGGTCAAATAAAACATTTGTGCACTATTTTTACTAGTTTACATGAATTCATTTCAAAAGCAAATTAAATTTTTTTAATACTCATTCAATTTTATTTAAATTAAGACATTTTAAAAATTAGATGTTATTATTAGCATAATAATTTAGAAATATTTTTTTCATGTTTATTTCACCCACTTATCTGTTATTTTATTAACAAAATTTACGCACACTATATGTAATAAAATAACACAGAATAGGAAAATAAAAACATTGCTAACTATTTGACTCATCAACAACTTTCCAAGCTCCAGCTGCAATAATTGTGGCCATGAACTCGTTTATCGACGCCAGCAGACTGGTCAGCCAGAATCTACAATCCCTGCAATAACACTACCTACCAGCAACTTACCTCTTCATGGCCACAATCTATCCATCTTCTTTCAGGAACTCTCATAGAGAAAACTGTCACATTAAACAAGCTGCCCAAGGCGGCCACCAAGGATTTCATCGGTGCAATTTTCCCATTTGCTACTGAAATTGAAATAATTGAGAGCGACAATCCAGATGAACGGTGAGTAGGTCAGGCACTGGGTGTTGATTTACAAAAAATAAAAACGTTTCGCTGCGAGATCATAATGCAGCATCTGTTTGGATGTTTATGATGTCAAATACTTCTCAGTATTTCACTCATTCATAATTAACATTGCCTTTAACAATATTATTAGCGCTGACAACTTACTTTTAAATTGGAGAATCATTTTTTTTTCCATTTACATACTTATAAAAAAAAATGAAGAGGAAACGTCATCTGATTATACCAAAGCAGATTGTCAACTGAGTCTAAATTAGGCTCATCTGCGTTATATGCTACGACTTTTATTCCACTCTTAGAAAGGTACAGCTCTTAGCAAATTTTAGAATGCTATAATCATATTGAAAGCATCGGATGTAAAAAGCTCAGGCAATGACAGAGAAGAACTAGCAACTTGCCAAACAGCTAAAGCTTCATTTATCAACAAACAAACTGCATTTGTAACCTACAAATGATTGATCTACTTGACCGAACTAAAGGTCTTCAGAATAAGTGCATTAAAAGTTTCTGTTTGTTTCAAGGATGTTTACATCAGCCTTGATGGTATAGCTCTTTTTGACTAGCATTTTATCAATTCATTTATATAAAAGAATAAATGAAGCACAGGTTGAGTCATCAAGTTTGACAGCTATTTACCATGTCAGAGGAAAGTTTTCCTCAGATGTGATGGAAATTAAATACAAGTCCATCTTTACTATCAGTTTCACAATTCATTTTATGATGTACAGTGGATTCATAATTACTATGTCAGGAGAAAGTTTCGTCAATCTTTACTACAGTTTCAGCATTTCATATATATAAAGAATACATGCATCCTTCTCTCCAGTTCAGCTGTGACGGAGATGTTACAGTTCATCTTTACTAGCAGTTTCATCAATTCATTTATATGGAGTTAAAATGAATCCCAGTGGCATCTCCATTTACCAACTCATATGGCGCACAGTTGATTCTTCCATCTCAACGGCTATTTACCATGTCATGAAAAAAATCATGATCTTAACTATCAGTTCATCAACTCGTATATATGAAGAATAAAAGCATCCTCTTCTCCAGTTCATCTTTGACTGAATTGATGCAGTTCATCTTTACTAGAAGTTTCAGCAATTCATTTATATTAAGAATAAATAAATCACATTGGCCTGCCTCATCCAGTTACCTTGTCAGGAGAACATCTCATTCATCTGAACTATTTCATCAACTCAAATCCATGAAGAATAAATGTGTCCTTTTCTCCAGTTAAGTGAGGTGTCTTCATAATGCTCCCAATAGTATCAATGGAATAATCTCCTTTGGCCTAATCTTCTTCGCCCTATCAGCATAACACTTAACTGGGTTCAGGAAGTTTGACAACTTTTGAGATACAGATCATTAGACAAACTTGATAAGTATTTTTCTCAACAGCTGAACAGGATTGGATCTAAAATATTTCTGAAATTACATCATGAGTTATCCTCATCACCCATCTGTAGAATGAAATCTTTTTAGAACCAAGATTATTAAGGCTTTAAATTCTTTAGGAAATCTATATTTTATTTATTTTTTTTTTTAATTAAAATATTTAGTATTTTTTCTTCCAAGAAATGTCTTCATAAATACTAGTTAAAATTAATATAGCTGCTTTAAACAGTTGATTTTATGGGCTTAACTTTGGGTGGCATTGTAAAAAAAATTATTTTCATTTGCGATAATACTTTTTAAGTTATTTAAATCTAATTATATGTTTTTTTTAAAGTAACTTTTTTATTATTTAGACATTAATTACATTGTAAGATTACAATCGATATATACAATTGAAGACTTCTGTTTAAGAATTGCAGACTATTAAATAGCACCAAAAAAGTTGAACTTAACGCTAATAAATCTTCTCTTTGCATGGGTTAAATCTAACAATAAGAAAAGATTAGATGAATTAGAAAAATATTTATACAAATGGCAGCTTCATTGAATTGGCTGTAACAATATAATTTTTTTAATTTACACGTACAGTGAAATTGTACATGCTATCATTTTTTTTTAAGTCTGACAGTTTTCATTTTTTTTCCTATATCTTGTTGCGGTCTTGTGTTTTTATATTTCTGCCGTGCACATATCTTTATAGTAAAGCTACTGTAAAATGCAAGACACCAGTGACATCATTGCTGGTTTACAAGTCCTTCAAACGTTTAGAGATCAACGATGTCCATGTCAAACTTTCTGTGGATGATTCAGGTAATTCTTTATTGATTTTTTTTGTGTTGCAACCGAATTAGCAACTATCTTAAAAAATTTGTGACTGCATGATTTATCTATTTTTTTAACAGTTAAAGCCATTACGTTGCCACCAATGTTCTTCATTCCACCAACTGAAAAGAAAGATACTGGACCACCAGATTCCATTGAAAGCTTAAACCAGAGCTCACTTCCCAGGAGACCCATGATGACACCCTTGAACCGTCGGATTCAGCAGATAAAGAAGAGAGCATTGATGACCCGAAAAAAAGCAACAAGAGGACAGTTAATGAGAGGTCAGAGGCTAAATCAGGGTGAAGTTGACGGTGGAGATGCAGCCAGAGGTCGACATTCCATTGCGAGGAGGGGTGAAGGGGGGCGATTTGTCACAGAAGCTAAAAACCATGGGCCTGGTAATAGTTGCTTCTTGTTTTGTTTTAAACCATTTTAGAAATATAACTGTTTTAACTTGTTGAAATTTTATTAAATATTTAAATAACCCCCTAAATTTATGCAGATTGATATTTTATTTTCTGTCATTTTAAACAGATCAACTATTTTGTCAAGTATAATATAACAAATTTTACATGAAATTTAATTTTTTTTCTTAATGTAGGGAGTCGAGATTACCCAGGTGGGCCTGGTCGTCGCAGGATGAATGAGCGCATGAATGAAAGGCGAGATAGGGGCAGGAACTCGCGTGACCGAAATTCTCGCAGAAATGATCGAGAAGAAAGCCAGGTTGGGCTTCATTTTTTTTATTAATGGGTGAAATAAATGTTTTGAGTAAGAATTGTTTGATGAAATTATGCATCATATGAGTAACAGTAGTTGTTATTGTAATTTAGGTTACCAAAGAAATGTTGCAGCTTCAAAATCAGTTAAATCAAGCCATCAAGAACCAAATAGCTATGTTAAACACAGCTCAGTCAGGTGGAAGTCACAGTTTCTCTCTTCCTGGATCTTCTCATAGGACATCTCTACTTGGTCATGGACCGAGACATTTTGGTGCAGGTCCTGACTTACCAGGACTAGGCAGCACTAGATCATTGGAGCCAGTGAGTTTGTTTTTTTTATTTTAGTTAGAAAACAAGGATTCTTTTAGAAATTATTTTTTGTGGCTCAATCGATTTTGTAATACATGTAGTTGTTGGACAATTTTAAGGACAAATCTTTTTGTAAAATCTTTAATTAACAAATACATCTATAAGGTTAGGAATATTTATTGATAACTACAGCACCATTTATTTTTTACAAGTGTGCAAAATTGGTGGCTTGTCTAAATTAGTTTATTTATGTATGTATTTTTAATTTTAAACTTTATTGATATTCATCAGAACTGCTTTCAGAGGCTGAAATCTCAACAAGTTATAATAAAAAGTCTTATCCATGTATAGCTTAAGTTTGTAGAAACTTCAAAATTCTTAATATCACTGCAAGCTTATAAGTTGACAAGACCAACTATTGTAAAGATTATCATCAAATTTCACGCAAAAAAATTTTGCCGAAAATTCATCCTACACTGATAATTAAGTCTTCCTTCGATTCACATTTAATTTGTATATAAATATATATTCCATGTGACAGTTTCTATTTACACATGAGCAGCAGTATGGAAAATAGTTCTGATCAATAGATCAGAATTGACTGATAAACTGAAATGAATCAGCTCTAACAAAATATCAGACACTCAAATAAACTTGTAATTTTTCTTTTTACTAACATGTTTGATAATTATCAAAACTCGTATTTTAATGGAGGATACAAAGTAAAGTACTCGTTGAAATTTTTAAAATTGACTTTCATAAGTACTTATTTTGTTTATTTTTTAACTATAATTATTTTTATTTCTCAAAAAGTTTTTCAATGTTTGTAACTTTTATTTGCAGCTAGAGAACTATTGATAATATTTATTGTAGAAAAATTTTCTTGTTGGTATATAATAGGTTTTATATATTTTTTTCTCTTAGCACCCTAATGAGTTTGCAGGTAATTCTTGGTCAGAAAGAGGAGGAAGAATAGACAGAGGCGACCGGAATGATAATGAAAGAATAGACAGAGACAGGGGAGAGAGATTGGGTAGAGGTGGAGATCGTTTGGATAGAACAAATAGACCTGATAGGACAGTAGATCGAACTAAAAGAGTTGACATTGGCAGACAAATGGAAACCCGGTCTGAAAGAATTGATCGAGGCAGCAGAGATAGGGCCGAGAGGACTGATCGCAATAGTTCAGGTGCTGATATTTCACGTCAACCTCAACGGACTCAAAGAAACACTTTCAGTGTTGTTGGGACTCCTGGTGAGGGTGGGCGCACTAAAGAGAGAGCCTCATTGAATGCAGGAGCTGAAACCTCCAGAGGTGGCAGTAGAGGCAGAAGGGCACAAGAATATCCTGGGTCTGGCAGGTGAGAATTTTTTTTTTAAGAATGAATTCTATTGTTTCCACTTTTTTAATAACTGTTTTCTGTACATTTCCAGCCTTTTATTTTTAAATTATTAATCTCAGGACTTGATTTGTGATTTGCATTCATATTTACTTTAATAATGAATGTCATTCAGTCAACTGCTAAATGAAGGGCGTAAAGTGTCATTATCTCCGCACTGTAGTTTCCTTTTTTATTTTAATGAGCCCAGTTTTATGTTAATTACTATTTACTATAAAGAAATGAGTAGTACCATTTGTATTTTCAAGTGTCATTTGGTTGTATCTGCAGGGTCTCACAGAGAAATGATGGTTCTTACAGTTCTGCATCTCACACTCAGAGTACTCCCAATCGTTACAGTGAATATTCTGGCCCAGTGGAGGGAGATGGCAATTATTATAGACGATATTAAGATGCTGCATAATGAATGAATTCTTTGCGTGAAGATGTTGCTTTTACAAAAGATCCAGTGAAATTGCATAACTGTGAATGAACATTAAGAGCTCATGTAATTGTTTCGTGTTTTTTTTTTTTTTTTTTGTAAAAATAAAATTGTGTGAGTTAGTGTTGGACAGAATGATTTTTTAATTTGCCAAAGTGCAGCTTTTTGAAATAGTTGCTTTTTTAAATTTTTGAATTTCTTTTTTTCATATTTTGAAATGTCTTTTTAAAATTGTAAATGAAGTCAGTGTTATGTCATTTTATACTTTAGAGATACTGTTACATTAAAGAAATGTTTATTGTGATTTAATCTCTAATTTTGTTTAGTTTTTTTTAAACGTGTTAAATAAATATGCTTAGTTTTTAAATCTGTAAAATTACTAAAGGTATACGAAAAGTTGCGGAAGCCAGAAATTGTTCATTAATATAAAATTTAATATTCATTAAAATGATTATGACAGAATAAATTCTTATGATACCTACTTCTATTACTTCTTTTTTTTACTAATAATGGCATGTCTTCATAAAGATGCATGTACTGGTATTATTTATTTTTATTTCGCTCACAAATTACAGGTACCTGCATTATTACTGGACCCCTTAAAAAGACAGAGTTTCTTATCAACCTCATTTTTTTACATCTTGATAGGGAAAAAAAAAAATAAATATTGTCAAGTTTTTACAAAGAGGTTTATGTAACATGGTATGATAAGATGTACAAAAACAAGATTTAATTTCAAGTTAAAAATAAGACCATTAGGTTATATTGCAAATCTTTAAGAAAATTTTTAACTCATGATTATATAAAAATGTATTAATTTTGAAACTGATAGTATCAATGATAAGTTATGTATGACAGATATTCCAAACTTTTTTTTTAAAGCAAACATGGTTTTTATCCACCCTTGTTTAAAAACTCAGAAACACTACACAAATATACCAAATTTTTTTCTTTAAAAATTTAGTTAATAATTTTTAGTGTTTCATCTTTACAGATCAATAATTCATAAAGTGAGTCCAACACATTCTAAAATTGACAGGCTTAGACATAATATATACAAGTTTTTTTACCTCAAGCTTTTAGAATAAGTTTGATTTTTTTTAGCTTCAATAATATTTTACCAATTTTTCAATAAAAATTATATTTCTTGTTGAAAATCAACTACCCCATATATTTGGAAAGCTTATATATGTGCATTTTAAAAATAAACCACAAGACTTGAAAAAAGAAAGATGTAATTTAAGTTTATATTCAAATAACTTATAAAAATATACTTCCTCAATTCCTTGTGGAGCAAAGGGCCACAATTCTCTGTGATTAAGTATTTAAAACTAAGTTCAAATTATAGCTGCGGTTCGGTACGTTTTTTTAATTGGATTGACACAATTAATTTATTATTTGTATTCAAACAAGTTAATCTTTCATTATATTCCAGTGGTTGCCAAATGTGACTCTGTGCCACACATGGTTAATTTTGTAACACCCTTTGTTAAATGTCTTGTAAACCCATGTTATATTCTATAAAATGGCATAATAAATCAGTATGGAATATGAGTTATCTAGAATTTTAACTGCTTCTTAAGCATTATCATATATGTATATTAAATTATTAATTCAGACAGTGCAATAAAGGCCAGTTTTACTGACACATATCAGTTGAAAGGATAAGTCTTAAAAAATGATAGCCCGAAAGATGTTGTTCACTTATTTAACACACTTCACAACTGATCCCTTCCCCTTCAAAGATCATGTTACTTTGCGGCTTAACTCAAAACTACCTTCTTCTTTCTATAAAATTGACTGAAGATTTATTTCCCCATAAGTTGTTCCAAACCCATGATGTGTCAATCAAAAGCATGGAAAATTAAAGTTACCCTTATAAAGCTTATACAGACCATCGGGGTAAGATGAAGTGTGTGAGGTCCCTGTAAGGATGAGATGAAATTTCTTAGATCCTATAAACCACTAATGGGACAGTTTTTATGGCACCCTTCTTTTATCCCCTACCATAGCCGATATTGCAATGGCCATGGAGGCATCACAGGAGAGGGGAACTTTCACCATGACCTGAAGTACCCATTAGTCCTCATTGGAGATCAAGCCAGGGACTCTCAGGTCAACAGTCAAGTGCTCTACTGCATGACCATCCGAGTAAGATAAAGTTGAATCATCTGTTTCTGTAACCATGGCTATTCTATTGGATTGTGTAGCTAGTATGTTGCCCAGCCGTCTTTTCCCAACATTTGTAGGAACATCGATCAGACCCGTGAAAAGTTCTGGCATTCACCAGGGATTGAAAACTCAGGACCTATTGGTTAGCAGTCAAACGCTCTACCAAATTTCCTCCATGTCTAAGCATAAGCAGACGCTAATCCAGGGTCAGAAAATAGAATTAAGAAATGACAATCCTATTGTTGTCAGTCCTCTGACTACTTTGAGTTAAAGTTAAAGACAGTTCCTGTGGTCATGTTTTGTTGTCTTTTTCTGATATTTTCTTCTTGATCTTTTTTTTTCACAGCTCTGATGTTATAATGACTGGGTCAAAATTAACAAATAATATTTATTACTGAAAATCCTATTATTTCATGTGTTTTTTTAATTGCAATTTTGATTATTGAACCATGGTTAGTGAAAAATGGTATTGAGCTTAATAGAGGTGGCAGTGGGGAGACTTATCACTGCCTATGTGGAAAATCTGATATACAGATTTATTTCAAACAGCTATTGTAGTGGTTACCTTAAAAGTGTGTCAACAGATTTACTATATTATAATACTGCATGTAATAAAAATGGTATCGTTTTTATAAGTATATTTTTAATTTTTCTGTTAAAACTGTTGAAGAGAAAAAGAGCAATTTTTTGCACAAAACAAAATGACAGTCATTTTGGGGTGGTAAGCATTTACAACATTAAAAAATGAAGTAATCTATACAGCTACATTAATTTCAATTATTGGTATTTAATAAGCTATTCCATCTTTAGATTTTTTTTTTTCAACTTTTGTTCCATCAATTCTTAATACAAAAAATTCCAATATATTCATTGATAAAGCGATTTTTTTAATGATGACATTCCTTTAATGTTTTGAATTATAAACATGACAACTTAAAGATTCCGATTCCTTGACTGCCGTGAACTTATCTGATGTTCTTCTGCAGCAGTCAGCTGTTTTTCATATTCATTCCATAGTCTTTTAAAAGTGGTGGTAAATAAATCTGTAACAGCAGGGTCATCAGTGATGATGACATTTTCTTCATTGCCGGTGATAGCCTGGTAAGTCCAGTTAAAAGATCCATTAATGAGTATTTTTCCGTCAACGATGACAAATTTATGGTGCATAAGGTACGAGTTGTCATTCACTCGCACAGGTATGCCTAAAGAAGCAAAAAACATTTTAATTAGGGCAAACCTGTCTAAGCAAATGAACAAGTAATAAAAATAGCAAATATGAATTTTCAGAGTTAATTTTATCAACATAAAAAAACCCCAGTGCTTTAAATCAATGAGTGAACTTTTTTTAACTAAATTACTTTTCGTCCAGTTGACAGAAGGTGGGTATGAAGCATTAAAGGGCAAAAATTCCTGAAGGTGGATTACTTTGACAGTTTTTTTTTGTAGGGTAATAGAAAGCTGCAAATGAAGTTTTAGACCAGGCTGGGTAAACTTTTTGAGCTATGGACCATGTTGGGTTCGTAAATTTGACTGACAGGCCAGGCCAAGAGCAGATGGAAGGAATGTCGATATGAACTAATAAACATTAAATGTAAACTAAACTTCATTACAATTACATAAAAAGGCTAGTGATGTGCTTCAGTTTCAATCCGAAAAAAGTATATAGATTTGTATTAGTTTTATCATTAATATCAATAACTTACCTTCTTTCCTCAAGTTCCAAATCTGAGATCCTGAAGAATACAATTGATCTTTATCTGTGATAATCCTCAGTTTAACACCTTTTTTATAAAGGTTTAATAAAATATCTGCTAAATCCTTACAAGTCATTGTATAAATGCAAACGTCCATTGAGGTCTTGCAAGCAGTCATATATTTATATAGCTGACTAAGAGATGTTTCTTCATGAGAAAAGCGACAGTCATTTCTTATACATCCGTTACTTGACAAAAAGTAATCTCGACATGCAACCTTTTTGTCTGGAAAAAATAACACTTGCAGAGAGAATCGGCTTAATCTACTTTCACTTTCGTTTTGACTTTTGCTAGTCTTGCTCCGTTTCCTCCTACAGTATACTTTATACAATATTTCAGTAGCCACAAAAAATATAACAGTATACAGGGATCCTTTTAAGATAGACATTTTAAAGTCCAAACAAGTAAAAACAAAAAGTGTCCATTAAGCATGAAAAGTGGTATAAACTTATTGAATGATCGCCTCCACTCATTCAACTGTATACAAAGAAAATTTTAAGGGGGGTTAACTGAGGTGATTATTTACTAGATATATATCCGGTTGACGTAGCAGCTTTAATATCACAATGTCTAGTAACACTGTAAACTTACTGTTATATTTTTTGCTTCTCAAATAATTAGTAACCTGCAAAATAAATATTATAAACATTGTTAACAAGAATTCAAATAAATGAGTTCGACCTGAGTTTGTATCGGAATTTTATAACCGAGCACAAAACTAGTCCTTTAGTGAAGCCCAAGCCAAATGTTTTGTTTGAACTATTTTGAAGTTAATTGTAATAAATATGCAGAAAAAATAATAGGCTAGTGTTAATTTCTTTTCACAGGCACTAATGGAGGAATCTGATGTTACCCTTAATTTTGGTGAAGAAGATGGCATAGTGGACAAAGACAAAAAATTAAAGTATATGCTAATTCAGTATTTGATTTTATTTTTAGTTATTAAAATTTAATATTAATAAAAGGTTTATAGGGGAGGGGAGCGGGCGTGGGAATTAGAGAGAGTCTGAAAGACACCCAAATAGACATAATATAGAATATAAAATTAAGACCATCATCAAAGGCAAAGGGGAATCATTAAAATTTGCTATTGTACTTTAGAAAAAAAGTGGTTCATTTTAAATTAACAGAAACTTTTTCTCATGAATTTTAAATAATCAGGAATTCCAGTCACTTATGAATAAAATAAAAATTACTCAGTATTGATAAGCTGTAAATTACTGATGACTTTCTTTTTTCCAATTATTTCTAGGCATCCAGTTGCAATATTCTTTCATCTTTTTTTTCGTGCATCTGCACTGATTGCATACCTGTTGTGTGGTTTGTTTAGCTCAAGTTTCATTACAAATTTTGTTGTTATCATACTTTTTTTATGTATGGATTTCTGGACAGTGAAAAACATTACAGGTGAGTTCAAATAAAATACTATAACATTCAGGCCATTAAACAAACATATGTTCATCTAACACCTCGAACAATCTGAACATTTTTTATCTCAAAATTTTTTTTTGAAAATAAAAGTAAAATAATTTTAAAATGTTGCTTAAACATAACTGCCATCAGATCTCACCAAACTAGAGAGAAATGTTCTGAAAAAAAAGCCGCTTAGCCGTATTTTTGTTTAGCGAGACATTTTTACCAACTTACCATAAAGTTTTGTTTTTTTTATTACTAGGAAGGCTATTAGTTGGCTTACGTTGGTGGAACTATGTGGATGAAGGTGGTGTAAGCCGCTGGATTTATGAATCCCGAAAGGTTAGTTAAATAATTTTCTATTGTAGGCTACAAATTATATTTTATTTTTGAAGGCCATTTCTTTTTAGTTATTTCTAATGCTTATAGACTAGATGTTATGTTTTGAATTACATAGCTGTCACATAGTGACTGTGCTTTTGTTTTGCATGTAAGATTAAACCTGGTGTAAATTGTAAGTGGAGTGAAAGGTGTGTCTAGCTGGTGAACAGAGTGAGATTGTGGATTCTGGGTGTCTTTGTTTAACTGCCATTTTTTTTGTTAACAAACAAGAGTATTATTTAAAGGACTTATTTGTTGTCACACCAAGTCAGTGTGGTGTTGCCTAATTGATGAAGCTAACATTAATACATGTACAAGTTTTGTATTATATTCTCTAATATGTTAGTGCTGTATTCAGATCAATTAATTCTATTTGCTATTACACACCGCTACACTATGTTTTTATTATTTATTCAGGTGTTTCATGTGTCTTTTTTTAATTAAAAAATTATGTTTAATGTCATACCTGCAGGGTTCTGGCACCATCAAAATTTCAGCAGCAGAGTCCAGAATATTTTGGTTGTCCCTTGTTGTCTGTCAACTTCTTTGGGCTGTATTTTTCTTTGCTGCAATTTTTCAGCTTAGTTTAAAGTGGTTTGTAAGTATTTAATGAAAATTAGTTTTGCAGAAAGAATAAACATAAGCATACATATGACCAATGATTGCACTAAATGATTCAATGATAGCACTAAATGGTTCAATGATAGCACTAAATGATTCAATGACAGCACGAAATGATTCAATGATAGCACTAAATGGTTCAATGATAGCACTAAATGGTTCAATGATAGCACTAAATGATTCAATGATAGCACTAAATGATTCAATGATAGCACTAAATGGCTCAATGATAGCACTAAATGATTCAATGATAGCACTAAATGATTCAATGATAGCACTAAATGCTCAATGATAGCACTAAATGATTGCACAATATTTTCACTATCACAGAAAATTTTATTGATATCAGATGCACATATGTTCTTTTCAAGAACTGATTAGTATTTGACTAGCTTGCTATTTGAGTAATATCACTTACCTATAGTAATAATCTTATAATATTATATCACAGATGGTTGTTGTTGTCGGGTTCTTGATGAACGGGGCTAATTTATATGGATACATACGCTGCAGAGTGGGAGCAAAGAAAAACCTGTCATCGGTAGCAACAAACCTCTTATCAACAAAACTTTTGACTTCTGTAAGTTTGATTTTATGTATATTTTAATTGTGCGAATTGAAAAAAACTGGTCTAGGAATATACAGAATATACATGTATATACATTGTACATGTATAGACATAATATGGGTTGTCTTTTGCCAAAGAAAGTTTTGGGCTGTGTCATTCCTAGTGATTTTATTGGCATTATTTTTTTTTTTAACTTCAGATGCTTTCATCAGCTGCATCTAAAGCAACTTCACCTGCAAGCTCAAGTGCAAAAGAATGAGGTTTGATGGGACCAAATGTTTTACAGACTATAGATTGAGAGAGTTTGATTGTCTCCCTTGGCTACAGCCTTCCAGCTCTTCTAAATGATGATGTAAAAGGCTCAGAACAAAAGTTTGCACACCAGCTGATCATTCTCTCATATTTTTTTGTTTCTGTGATTATAACCAAACTCTTTGTGGGGAAAAGCTTTTCTATGTGGATAATTAAAAATCAAAGCTGGTATATGATAAGGTATTGAAAAAGCTAGTTGTAAGGTGAAAGCCGACAGCAGCATCATAGATGTATTTCAGTTAATGAGATGGGGGTCTTTGGGGTAAAGTAAAATTTTCTACTTTTATGGAGAATGTAAAAAGTCATTGCCTTTTTTTCATAAAGATCTGGGGAAAAAAAAATAATATTGTATGAGTCCTATCAAATGAATGAGCTTTACATATCCATGAGGTGACAGGTCCTGGGAAAACAAAGTAATGCTGCCGCCACATTAGTAAACTTTGTTTCGTTCACATGATCTGTATTAAAAGCTGAGACAATTATTTTTGCATTTTTCTTATTCAAAAAGCATCCTCAAACTGATAGCTTTGTGAAGTGATAGGAAACGTCTTTCAAGTCATTTTTCATAAAATTTCACGACATTCACACATAATGGTTATATTTTTCTCTTCCCTAAATTCTCTGTACTTGAAACTATTACACTTACTTTTAAAGTTTCATTTGGGGGTAACATGTAAATACTATTTTTTCTCTATTTTCAATGGATAATTTTCTGCCAGTGTCTATTAGATTTTAATGCTATTTTTTTTTTATCTGCATTTTATCAACATTTAACAGCTGGGGCACAAGTTAAAAATGATTCTAATTTGGTGGCATAACTTTATTTCTTTTTTAATTTAGCAATCAATTGTTCAGTTGTCACAGTTATTTTAATAATATAGTTTGGTTTCTTTATTTCTATGAACATTTACTTGTGTGAATTAAAAAAAAATATTTGTTTAAATTGATGCAAATGAAATAAAACTGAATGACATTCCTTGTTAACTTATACAAGTGCTATTTCAATTATTGTTTTATAATTATCTTAATTATCTTTTTTTTATAACTGTGAAGTTAATCTCAAGGCATGAATAACGTGATGAGGTAACCAAATAGTGCTTCAGTAGCCTGCTGACCTATGTATGGTGACCTTTATTTACATGGTACCAATAGAATGTTTTTACCCCTACAGGGTATTGAAAAGAATAATCAACATAGTGGCAACTGTGGTGCAGTAAGTTAAAAAATTGAAGAAATATTTAATTGGATTAAAAGTTAAAAGAAAATCTGAAAAAAGAATTGGTTTGAATATTTATTAAAAAATCTGACAATATATGCATGGCTCATTGTTTTTAATTTTGGAATATTGGATGGTACAATACAAAGCTGATTGTTTGAATCAGAGAAAAGCTATGTAGACCTGTGAGTTTGTTTTACCAGTTGATTATGAATAAAACCATTATAAAGATTTTTATGTGGCATATAATTCCATTATATTAAAAAAGACATGCTACAATGGTGTTTACCATTCAGATTTTGACTATTTTAAAAAATTTTCCTGGATTGCACAATGATTAAAATATGCATATTAATTTCAGCATTTTTCTGTTATTGTTTTTTTTTAATCTAGGAAGTCCATATCTTTAGAATTCATATCATTCTGGCCTTTACATTCTCCTTATCATAATAAATTAAAATTTTCAGTAAAAAAAAAAAAAAAAAAAAAAAACATTTTTTAACATCAAGGTGGATTGCCAATGTAAGATCATTATTCAATGTATTTGAGCTAGTCTGCCATGATGAATAACATAAAGAATTGTACATTTATTTATTTATCAGCTGCATATTGCAAAACAGTTGAGATTAATTTAAATGATCTGGATTATTTTCTAATTTTTATCCCAATAATATTTTACATTTTAGTTTATTGTGACAATTCCATGCAATGAGGACCGTTTTACCATTGTATTTGATGTTGTTTTCAGTGATAAAATCCTTACTTCAAATATTTAGTTTTTATAAAACCAATCGGTTTGATTTAAAAGAGGGAATAATTATATTATAAAAATTGTTTAAATTTTTGACATCTTTTTAAAAGTGAATAAAGTTTTATTTTATCATAAATATATGTTAACAAAAAATGCAAAATATTTTTGCTTCAACCCGCAACCACCATGTTAGATCAGGATAATCTTAGTTATGGAGTTTTCCAAAACTGCTATTCTTAATAATCTTGATTTTTAAATGGAATACACTGCAGTTATTCATGAAAAAAAGTAAAAAATGAAAAAAATCATGATGCATTATAAAATAGTTATATAAACTCTATTGAAAAAACCGAAGGCAATTTATTCATTATTTTTATTTGCTTTTGATATAAATTTGATTGCAATATACACAAAATATTTTGTAAAATCCCAGGAAAAGATTCACAGTAATTTTGAAAATTGTCAACGTTTTATTCATCAATTTTTTTTGGAATATTAACATCTTCTGGTGAAGGTTTAAGTTGGCCACTATCTTTTGTCAGTTGATAAGCTTTCCAAGGATGATTTTCTTTTTGTAACTCAGTCCGCTGCAACCAGTGCTTGTAGAACCTCAGAAATTTCTGGAAGGATTTTTGAAACTGTTCAGAAAGGAAGTAATTATTTTCGTCTTTGTTCTTCTCCTGCAAAAGAAATGTATTTTTAATTAATTTTTTAAAATCAAAAAGTGAAAAGAAAAATAAAAGGAAAAAAAGTAAGCAAATTTAGACCACTGGAGTCTAATGCAGTAGAGTTCACCTATCAGGTAAGAGCTACAACACTGCAATCCCATCTCTATACACACAATATATTAACTAATCATTTTACTATTTCAAACCAACTTTCAGTAAATGTGCTGAACTAATCATCTATAAAAGTTATGGCATTAAAATTATACCAACAATACCTGGTTAATACAATATATATTGTACAGAGTGTGCATGGCTCTTTAAAAAGTCTAAAAAAAAAATAACAGGACTGTGAGCTTTTAGCACTTTAATAATGAAAAAAACAAAGACAAATATAGATGTCTGTGACAGACCTATTTTAAAGAAAGACTTCCGTTGAATTGATTAATTAAAAAAAATGGATTTCAAAACAACTTCAAAAGTTAAACCAAATACTGCTTTAAAAGGTGAATGAAGTGCAAATAAAAATGTCGGTCAAGACTAAAATAACTAATGACATTCTTTTTGGTGACTTTGCCAATTAAGTTATAAGAAGATGCTCGATAAACAATGATCCGGTGATGTATCCCAATAACTTATTAGAGTTAAAAAAATTAATGTTTTTTTAAAAGTTTAATTCACAGCAATTTTTTTAAAAATAAAAATATTTTTGTAATAAAAAAAAACAAGGGATAATTTCTTTTTTATCTGCGGTCTTAAGGGCAGGTGATGTTGAGCCCCTAGTTACCATGGCAACTAGGGGGATTGCATGACTAGCACAAAGCAAAACCTCTTTAATGACAGAAAACGAATACACCAGCAGCAAGTCCAAGCCTTAACTCAGAAGCAATGCGCTCTACCACACAGGTTAAAACACTATCATCTACCATAATGTTTTCTTTGAGAAGTTTGCAAAAAAAGACAAAAAATTTTTTTTCAGAAGTAAAAGTCAACACTCTGAATTTTAAAAACCTTAACCGTTGAATCTCAGTTTTGAGCAATCTTCCTCACCAGCTAGCAGCTAGGTGAGTAAAATTAACTCAGCATAAAAACAAATTACAGAGAGAAAACATTGATTTAAGATAAGAAAAAGATTAAGAATTAAAAAAAGTTAACTTTTACTAAAAGGTAATAAAAAAAAACAACTTACAGCTTCAATGATGAGCTTCTTAGTTTTAGCGATGGCGTCTTCTATGGCAGCTATGATTTCCTTATCTGGCTTCAATCCCAAACGTTCAAGCTTGATCAGCATGCTCAACTTATAGTTGTAGTTCATGCGGGAACTTAGAATCAGGTGTCCCATCACCACAACTGTTGGCTCAATATTGGCACCCTATAGAATCAATGGACATCATGAAATCTTTGGTTCACTTATACACAGCATGCGCTCCGAAAAGAGCTAATCTGCTACATCTCTGATTAAAGGGGACGGATGGTCATGTGGTAAAGCGCTCGACTGTCGACCTGAAAGTTACCTGGTTCGATCTCCGGTGAGGACTAAGGAAATTTTTCAGGTCTTGGCTCAAGTTCCCGATATATCTCCCGTGGTGCCTCCATGGCCATTGCACTATCAGCTATGGTGGGGATGAAAGAAGGGCACCATAAAAACCGTCCTGTTAGTGGTTTATAGGATCTAAGAGATTTCATCTCATCCTTACAGGGACTTCACACATCTCTGATTAAGATAAAATGCATAGCAAAGTCAAAGGAGATGGGTGGTCATGCAATGTAGAGTGACTGACTGTCGACCAGAGTCCCGGGTTTGAACCTCAATGAAAACCTTGGGATTTTATAAGGTGGGTGGGGGGGGGGAGGGGAGTAAAGGAGGTTGGGCATTGTGGTAACCACACAATCCCTTTATATGCTGAATTACTGAAACAGATATGAATTCTACATTTCAGGGAAGAGAACTTTACTTATAGCATAGTAAACACGGCACAGCACAGGCTGTAAATTCAGTGAGTCTATTGCATTCTTCCATAATTTTATTTCATTTATATTCACTGGTAATGATAATAATTTTTAAGATCTTGTTTACACTTGTTGTTGCAAGATAAGTTTTTGTTCTTGAAATCATGGATTTTAACAAAGGGAAACAGAAATTCACAATATATATTCTGAGCAAAAATTTAAGAATTTTCAATGTAAAAATATTGCTCAGTTTCCTGTAATGCAACAAACTAGAAACACCCTTACTACCTTTGTTGCCTCCTCGGCATTCAAAGATATTTTAACTTAATAATAGAACATTCAATATTTTTCTATGCCAAATCATAAAGCCATGGTACCACAAGAAAAAAGTGGTAAAATAAAATAAGCTTGGAAAAAAAAATTACAATAGAACCAATATTAATACATAAAAAAAACTCTAACTTGTTAATAATTCTTACTTTCATGTCATCCAACAAATCCTGAGCATCTTTCTCTGAGTGACATGCTAAGGCCAAGGCAGCATAAGTCCTCATATTAGGTGTCAGTCTTAGCTTGGAGAGAATGGGCAGAAGGCTCTGTCAAAACAACAAAATGAAAGTGATGTGCACAAGAAAGCTAGCAAAATTACTTCAAATTTGAATAGTGCGCCAAAAAGGTTTTATAATTTTCCGGAATTAGTTCAAATTATAATTGGTTGGGTAAACTACAAATATAAGCAACCACTCAGTACTATTAAAATAATATTAAAAATAGTTGAAATGAAAATTAAAGTAGAAATATAGCAACTACTTAGTACTGTGAAAATAATAAATAAAATACTGTAAAATTTAAGCTAAGATGGAGGTAGGAGTGAGGAAAGCCATAATTTTTAACATAATAAAGAACAGAGAAATTTAATGAATAGCCTTACAAGTTGACAAAATAAAAAAATGATGGTGATCTATAAAAAAAATGAAAATGAAATGATTTGTATTTATTTTCTCAGTAAAAGGCTAAAGCAATGAAATATAGTATTCCGTATAGTGTGAATGGGTTTGAATGTTAGGGGAAAGAAGTTTGGTGAGAAGAAAAAACAAGTGCAGCTAAAGAAAAATGTTTTTGTGTTCATAGTCAGTTAAACATAGAAAGGCAAGAAGATATGACTTGAAATAAATAGGTGTATATTTTGCTTTTTTTTTTGTAATTAAATTTTATTAAAGTGATATTGGCCACAGTGTCCTAGCCTTATTGCTGTATTATTCAAATTTCCAATCATTTTCTGTGAGACACTTTAGCTAAGAGGATCATCAATCGACCAAACAATGGTTATTACAGAATAGGAATGTGTTAAAACTCAATAGTTAAGATACAAATCTTTAGGTAGGTGTCTTCACACAACTCTATTCTTTCTATTAGAATCTGAATGACTATTACCTTTACAGACTCACGCTCCTGCCGTTTGTTGCGCCTCATCATGATGTCATTCAAAAAATCAATGTCAGGCACAAAGTTGCTGCTTTCCATTTGTGTCAGCAGCTCAAACTCACTCAGCTCATTGCTGGGCATAGAGGCCAGCATTAATGTGTAGGTCTGGATACTAGGCTGTGCCCCAGCTCTGGCCATATGTTTCAGTATACAGCCAGAGCCACCCAGCGCAGCTAACCGCCCTTCCGGATACTTCAAGTCCTTCACAGAGACCTTACTACTCCTTTCCATTAATGCACTGATGCTATTTTTATCACTCAAAATGTCCAAGTATATTGACTTGCTGAAGTCAATGTTTTTGAGAATATCTGCTTCAGTACGATCCATTTCAGAAATAGAAGGGTATTTCTTTTCAGATTTTTCTAGAGCATTAACATTCTCCTCTGATTGCACTGTAACAGGCTTAACTTCACTGGCATTTATTTTTGCATCTGAAATAAATTGGACTGGCTGGTCAATTCTGTTTGCCAAAGTCAGTTGTAAATTTAATTCTTTTGCCGGACTGCTGTCAGTTTTGTTTTTAACAGATTTACCAATGACAACTAATTGATTTCTTCCTTTTATTTTAAAACTGTTTTTATCAATATTGTCTCCAATTAAGTTGACATTCTCTCCCAGAACAGACCTCTGGGAATCAAGTCCTAAATATTTAAAAAATTCTTCTGGGTCTCCTATGCTGCAATCCCGAACACATCGTAGGAGTAAGTTGTATGTAGCAGTATTGGGAACAACTCTGTATTCAAACATTTTCTGCCAGACCTTAAAAACACACAAATTAAAACAATCAATGAACCTTTGTTTTTTTTTTAAACTGGCTGTGCATACAATTTTTATTTACCTAGTAGATATGACCACAAGACAAAAAATTTAAAAGAAAAGAAAAATCCAAAACTAGTAATAATTCTTATACTAGTCTAGGCCTGCGTGCAAAATGCAAGTAAGACATCTATGCCTTCCACCAAAAAGCATCATTTCCACCCTTGTTGGCAGTTTGGATTCTAGTTAAAGCCACCAGACTGAATTAGATTATACATGTATATATACACAAAGATAAAATGATACATATTTTTTTTATAAATATTTATTTCACTGCATGTCCAAATGCAGAACCAAGTAGTTAACTCCAGCTTTAAAGTTGTTCTTCCTATTATTAAGCATTATTTTCAAAGTGTTATTTACTTAATGAGGTAAATATTTGAAGATATCTACGCAGATGTATCACGGTTGAATCAATTAAAACTTTTAATAAATTGAACCAGCCCATGCCATCAACATAAATTCAAAATGGTAAATTAGTTCAAACATGCAAATCCCATTGATAAAGGTTTTAATTGAAAAAAAAATGCCACACATTATTTTCTATTTCATTGTTACCACAGAGTCCTGATTTAAATTTCACATATGTGTTAACAAAAGTTATAATAAGTCATTAAGATTGTAATTATTATACACCTAAATTTGATAAGTAAAGATAATCCTGTATGCACAGTGGGTGGCCAAATGGAACTCTTTGATGAAATGCGTTCAGTTTTATCCAATTATTAAATTTCCTTTGTTCACTCACTCTTGATAAATAAATGATGGTACTGCTCTTTAAAACATCATATATATCCACACCTGTAGTAGCACATACTTAAATACTGTAATTAAATCATAAATTGTACAAGTTATTTACCTGTAATGCTCTGTGAAAACCGTTTGACTTATCAGAGATGCTGGCCATAAGCAGGTGATTGAAACATTCCACATCTAGTTTCAGCCAGGCACTAGCTTTGTCCATTAGCCTGAAAGCCATGGGAAAATCTCCACACAAGGAGAAAGCCTTCATGGCTGCTTTAATAGTGAAAAGATTTGGCCTGATTCCATGATCCTGCAGGCTCCACAGCAAGTCTTGTGCTTTCCTCAGCGCTTCTGATGGGAATGGGGAATTAGCGCAGGCATTAAACAAACTGGTGTAGATGTGATCTTCTGGGTCAAGACCTAAATGCTTCATCTGTTTTCAGCAACAACAAAAAATTATATTAACAAGGAAAAGTATAAATAGTAATAGTATAAACCATGAAGAACATTGTTTAATAAAAAAAAATTTCCATCATTTAGTTTATAGCCATCTTTTATATGCAAGAAATTTAAAAAAAATATCCCTTCAAATATCTCCACTCATAAGTGAATCATGCTCACTATGGGGACAAACCAGTTCACAGCTAAACTAAATGATCACTTTTACACTTGCACATTCATTTAAAACACTGATTAATAACTGCACTATGACTAGATTTTCGTCTATTTAAGAGGATATTTTTTTTATAATCTTAAATAGAGGAAAATCTCTCATTTCATCAATGCAATTACATTGCCTGAGAATGTAATGCTTTTTAGTGCCAAATGAGAGAAGCTATCTGGCAATTTGTTTCATTATTAAGGAAATTCACCTTTGTTAATAGTTCAAAAGCTTTTTTTGTGTAGCCAACTCTGCCTAAAATTCCAATCAAAGTGATGAATGTTCTTTTACTGGGCTTTACTCTATCTCTTAACATCATTATCTCTTCAAACACCGCAATAGCATCTTTGATCTAATTAGGGATAGAAAAAAAAATGAAGTTATATTTCTGAATTTCTGATAAAGATAAAAATCAAGGTGATTTTTTCAAGTTTAACTTAATTAATGGAAAAAAAATAGTTACCTTTATTATACAAACATATATTGAAGATAATTTTCATATTTTGAAAGATAAATTAGTATTAGGGTTGCTTACAATAAGCAAAAAGAAAATGCTTAAGTTTCTTAAGCTTTTGAAGAGAAGAAATTGTCAGAATCAGCAGACAAATATTTAGATCTGATAGAGATAATATCTATTTTAAATTCTCAAAAGATATTTTTAAAGCAATGATTCTCAAAGTGTATGGATCGCAGATGAATTTCAGTGGGTAGCCACAAAATTGAAACTTATAAATAAATATTAAATTCTATGAATTAATATCAGGTCTTTGCTTTTATCATTTAGGCTAAAAAAAACCTTGAAAGAATTTTTTTTTAAATTTTGGTTACCTTTCCTTCTCGTCCATATCTTGCTATTTTTCTGTTATAGTAGAATGATGTCTTCCCTATTCTACCTTCCCTAGTCAATGGAATGTCAAGTCTACGATCTCTTGGTTCATCTAAATCTTCTGGCAGGATTTCATCAATTCTAAATTTTGTAGAAATATATTTTAAACTTATAAGATAAGACATGTTAATATCTAGTAGGAACCTTACAAAAATGTTTAAAAAAAAAAGAAAAAATTTACAAATCAAAGGAAATGAAATAAAATGTACTAACAGAAGAAAAATAAAAGTATATTTTAATGTAAAATTTTATTAGCCTTATATAGAGAACAACTTAGCTTAAAACAATATAAGAAAAATAAGTCATGAAACTGCAAAATACATACCTTTCATTTGGATTTCTCATATCAGATTCAGCTTTCCCAACAACCTTTTCTGCTAAGGAACCAAAATTATCACCACTATGAATATCTATAGATATTCTCTCACTTCGCTTGCTAAATTTATCTATATTTTTACTCTCATTACCATCAAGATTTAGATCTTCATCAGCAAGACTACTTATGTAAGCTAAGAATTTATTTTCAAAATAACTTGATGGATTCCTATGATTATTTTTTTTATCAAAAAAGTCTAAACCCTTGATTCCTTTGTTAGTCTTCTGAGTTAGTTTTTTCCCTTTCGAGCTTTCTTCTTTCACTTCTGCAGACTGCCTCACAGATGTGTTCAATTCTAATTCTTCAATTTTGTCCTTATCTTTTTTCTGTTCTTCAGCGTTTACTGGAACAGAGAAACTAGTGAAGTAACGCTGGCAATGTAAGCAGCTTTGAGAACTCTGACTGTATTTTAATATAAAATTATCAGCACCAACAGATGATTGTCTTTTTATGGCTAAATGCAAACGCTTTACTGTCAGACGACTTATGCACATCACATATGTAGACATTTTTAGAGTGATATTTTAAGCATCAAAAACAATATTATGAAGAAATTAGGCTTTGAAGGGAATGCTTTCTTCTTGAAGGTCAATTATGCCAAAGCGATCATAAAATACTGAAAAAAAAAGAACATAAATCAATTTTAAGAGCTATTAAAAAAAAACAAGAACTTGGCTAAATTTTCAGAAAAACTTTTTAAAAAATGCACTAAAAAGTAAAAATATATGTGTGGGTGCCTGTAGATTATTTATTTATTTTTTGCTTCTTATAAACTAATGTAAAGAAAGATAATTAGACTTTATTAGTATAGTAAATTGTATAATAATTTATGCAAATAAGAAATAACAGATATTCATATATTCAAATTAACCCAATCATTTATCATCCCATAACCAACTTAAGCTATTAGTATATTTATTTAACAGTTGTCACAAACCAGGGTCACCAGTACTATGACCTGTGAGTCAGTGTGAGGTCTGTTCATCATGCCCATGGACAGTACTTGAGTTTAAATGATAAAACTAACGGAACTGAAAACTTGTGATACAATTAAGATGTTAATGATTATGCGATTGTCATACTTTCGTTTATCTGGCCATCCAAAATTTCTGAAAAGTTTGGTGACCACCCTTGCTTGGGGCTTGGTCTATAACACAATACTGTTTCTTAGACTTACTTAGGCTTAGTATAACAATATTAATAAGAGTATCAATAATAAGACATATTTTATGAATCAAAGCACTTGATATTCAATATAAAATTCTACTTGACAAAACTAAGCCATTCAGACTAAACAAAATTTTTTTTAACGTAGTCTTAGAATGAATTCAGTCACTTCTCTAAGTGACTGACAATAACAGAACCTTGGAAAATTGAAAGCGAAAACGGAAGTCATAAAAACTACCGAAAGAGCCGTATTTAGCCGAAAAGTACAAATCTGTCAGTAACGTACGTGAATTTATTTCACACATTTTTGTCTTTTTAAATCTAAATACTACCAAAACGGCGAGAAAGATCAGAGTGTACAGCAGCCTATATTTTTTTCATTCTTTAGGGAAACCTAAACTTTGTTCAGTTTTTCAATGTTCCATTTTTTTAATTTTGTATCATATATGTGTGTTTTACCAAGGCCTGTAGCGTGCGGGTGCCCCCCCCCCCACCCGCGTTTTGTCTGAACCCCCCCCCCCTCCTTTGCTTCTTTGCTCTACTTAGTAACATTTATTTCCTGCCCCTTCCCCCTGCTATGGTCTGGCCCCTGCTGTAGAATGCCTAGGCTGCTTGCTGTATAATGTCTGGCCCCTGCTGTAGAATTTTCACGCCACGGGGCTGGTTTTCCAACACCCACCCCCGTCTCAATGTCAATGGATGAGCCTGGAGAAATTAAAAAGAAAAAAACCTGCCAAGAAAAAAGCATCGGACTATTAAGTTATTCTTTGAAACTAAACATTGAAATATGTATAATAATACACTAATTTAAAATGTTTTTTTGTTTTTGTTTTTTAAAGGGAGGAGGGGGGGGGTCTTGACAAAAGTACATTTGGAATCCTGGACAAATTTTTTTTCTTTGGTGTTTCCGAGGCATTGCGTATATAAATAATTGACCTATTATTTTTGTTCACGGGCGTTCTTGGAAAGGGAGAGGGAGGGGGATAGTAAACCACTCATTTTTTTTGAGGAAATCATATTATGCCTCGTAATGATCATAGACATACTATATATATCTAGGATGTCTATGGTAATGATAGATTGGGGGGGGGGAGATAAATCCATAAAATACTAAAACAAGTCCTAATTTTCGATCTAGAATAATCTAGATACACTTGTCATCGTAAGGGGTGCACCGGTGGGGGAGGGGGGGTTAGTCAATAGTTATTTGCAGGGACGTTTTAAGGTCATCGTAGGCCCTAGTTACTTTCAAAATCGTAGGCCCTCCCCAACTTCATTTTTTATATTTTTCAAGAATGCACTCCGGGCCCGCAGGGGGCCCCGCAATTTACATGATCTAATTAATAGTAATAGTTGTTATTGTATAAAATTAAAAGAGGGGCCTCGCAAGCAACTGGGCCCCGTAATTCATAAGGCCAGTCCTGTTTCGCTAGATCGTATCAGACATGCAAAGTTCACAATGAACGGTTGAGACGTTTCACATCTTATAACATATTTTACACATTTTAAAATTCAATTTGTTCATTTTTCAAAATTGTAATGGCTAAAAATAGAAAAGGAATGTTTCCTTTCAGCACTTGTTCCAAAAATTGAAAGATAGATCCGGAAAGCAATATTTAAACTTGGGAAACATGTCACCAACCTACTTCTGTATTTGTGCTGTAAGCATTTCGGCCACAGTTTTCTTGGCAGCAAACATCCACGAGAACAAACGAAATTCATTAGTAAAGGCCTCTTCCAGATCTGATGGGTACATCTCACTTAGTGACTTGGCTTTCGAAACTGTTTGATCAGTTGACAGAGATATGTCCAGAAGAAAGGTGAACCTTTCATGTAGTGTAGGCTGCTAGCCGTTTTCCCATCTTAGTAATAAGTCTATCTGTGATAACATAAAAAGACTGAATACGGAAATTTTCACTAGGACTCGTACCTATATCCAGATCATTAACATCCACAATTTCATCATGAAATCGGTGTCGTTTGCGTTGTGTACATTCTTTATAGTCCGTTTGTGAGAGCTATTTTGCTATACTTTCGTACATTTCAAATTTATCGCTTGTATCATGAAAGTTAAGAACAAGACTGTCATACAAGTTGATGATGGTCGTTAACTCAATTCCAGGCTCCTGTAGAACTTTGTTGACAATATCAAATTTTTGGAGCAACACACATTAACGCTGTCTCAAAATGGTCCAACTTCTTCATGAGTGATTTGGCTTCACAGATGCTGGTGGTTGACGTTCGCTTGTAGCAACATCAGACAATGCTTGTCGAATTTCCTTATAATTGCCATAAAAAGCTCTAGTAGCGTCACTTCGTGCTGACCACCTTGTTGCTGATAGCCCGTGCACATAAATGTTTTTTCTTTCAGCCACTCTGTCAATTTTAACCATCGCTGCGGTGAAAGCAAAAAAAAAAACGTGTAGACTGCCTGAACGAAGCAAAATAGTTGACTGCAGCTGAACAGCTCTCCACAGCAAATGAGCCTACCAAATTTAAGCTGTGGTCAGCGCATGGCACCCACTCCGCTAATTTATTAATCTTTCTAAAACTAGCTTGTACTGACGAATAAATCCCATTCATATTACTCGAATTGTCATAGGACTGCGAACTGCCATTGCCGATACCTATACCATGAAGTCAGAGAGTACTCACCAACAGATCGAAAAGGTATTTACCATCGTGTAGTTCAATTGGAACGGACGGAAGAAAATTGCTCTACAACAGTTCCACGTTTGAGGACATAGCTAACAACTGTCTAACATTTATATAAAATAAGCCCTATTCATATTTTAGACACCATCAATTTATTTCATTGATCGGAACATTAAAAAATTCGCCAGACATATGTATTAATCGTTCTATGTATCTCTCAAAAGAAATACGAATATTAAACAAATCGTATTGTTTAACTTACATGTTTATGACATTGTTGGCGCCTATGCCGTTATAAGATCATCTCGGGTCATTCCCGACTTGTTTTTAATATTTTTCAAGAATGCACACACACTTCTTTGAGATTTGTAATCTAAATTAACTTTCCGCTTAATTAATTATTCTATGCAGACTCTACATCATGCGCTTTGCATTCGTTGTTTATCGTTAAACGTGTGCTTCTTATTCCTTACAAAATTTAAAAAAGTAACGAAAGTATTTTTAAATAACCATGTCTGATGGATACAAGAAGAAACACGAGAGTGGATTTGAGCAGCGGAAGAAAAAGGAGGAGAAAGAAAAAGCATCGAAAAAAATTCAGGGTTCTTGGCGGCAAATTATGAGCAGAGACACTGATTGCATTACTGGTAAAACTAGTAATACGAAAGTCAAATCGTTAAAAACGTATCTTCGGTCAACAATGGGACAAACACGACTATCCACCCTGGCATAACTTTCAATTGAAAAGGAGTTGATGAGAGAAATGACATGAGGACGTCATATCTGGCTTTGATATGACAAAGAGCCGAAAAGTTAACATACTGTAATTTACAGACTTGCTCATTTCATACGGTTACATATAGTTACTTTAATACAAACATTATTAAATTTTACTGGCATTCTGAACTTGTTTTCACTTTATGTTCTGGCTTTCGTATGCCCTTGAAAAGTCCGTAGGCCCTAGGCACAGTGCCTACTGTGCCTAGTTGATACATCGATTCTGGTTATTTGAGGGCAAAAGTACATTCTGGGCCCTTTAAGCGATATGTGATTAAGAACATGTTTAATATCTTCCTATTATTCCTACACCAAAACGCTCCTTCCCCGGGCTTCTTTTTACACATGTGGCGTTTACCGTTGTCGGCATCCCAAAGACTGCTACCGGACCCACACGCACGCACACACAAATACGCACAAACACACAATTCCAAATTAAGAATTGTGTATAATCACACTCAAATAACTGGGGTAAAAAAAAAGTGATAAGTCCATTCACCTTAAAAAAAATGCTAATGAAATTTGTAAAATATTGTCTAATTTGTACGCACATGAAGTTATAATTATTATTTTATTTTACATCACCTCTGTGTGACAGGCTTCGATTGTCTGTCTACCTAACATTGGTTGTGAAGTAATCAATGTATTTCCCTGTCATTGAGAATAATTCTATCGTACACAGGGGGGACCTACCATCTAGAGCCGCAGTTCTCGACATTATTTTCGCGACTGGACCCCCAGAGGTTTAAAAAGTATGTCACGCGTAAGTTCTTTAAAGTCTTGGGTTGTTTTAAAACGAAAATTATATGTCTCTGCGTACCCCTGTATGATCTTTCCCCGTACCCCCTGGGACCTGGGGGATGAGCTTAGCACCGTTTGAGAACCAAGGATCTAGAGGGGAAATACAACGGAAATGAATGCGAGATTAAAGATAAATTTGATAACTGAAAAAAATATCGTTTTATTATTTCTACAAACCGAGTTATAACAGTTATAATGCAACTTTCCTAGTGCATGAGTACACATCGCAACAGAGCTTACAGTTGTAATGCAACTCATTTCATTGTTAACAAGAAAGACAACAACGTAAAACAACGAGGACTCCCCCCCCCCAACTCCCCCCACCTAGACCAGTGATGGAAGTAGCTTGGCTAAAATTCATGAATTTATGGGGCCCCCTAAAGCAGTGGCGTCACTATGGTTGGTGTCAGCCGAGGCGGAAAATTCAGGGTATCACCCGCCCCTCCCACCACCAATATTTCCGCCATAAGCAATGGTAAAATTGTTGCTGCCAGACAAGTATATGGAGACACTTGACATGGTTCAGGTCACACACAAAGAATTCTAAAATACTTCCTTTCCCAATTGTCATAGAACCTTTAGACCGGGACGTAAGTATTGTTACCCTCTCGAGATTATAGACCGTCCCCAACCCCACCCCATCTCCCCACAGTTCACACCACAGATTAGTTCACGCATTTCTAAATATCTAAAGAAGTCAATTCACGGATTGTTCATTGCTCATTAAAGTCACGTTTTATTGATAGCAACAGCAGGGATGCAGCTTATGCTATTATTAAGACGAACTTTACTTTTAACTAACACCGATGTCTAAAAATAAATGGTTTACACAAATATTTACACTGAATTTCAAAAGTAATTGTTTTTTTTTTACTTATAATGCAATTATAATGTTCGTTTTTTTTGCCAGTAGTTATTTTATTTTTATCTTTCATTTACACCAGACTTCAACCTCCAAAATACCGTGAATATTACATTCTTCTCAGTTCTTATTAATGGACAACTGTTAATGGAACTAATATAAACAGTAAAACAATCAAATTTTACTAAGTAAGGTAAAAGTCCCGACAGGAAGGGCTCTCTTATAATTGGAGCCCCAGACAGTCGTCTAGTTTGTATGGGAGGGGGGTACTAGGCAGCCAATTGTCTAGTTTGTGGAGAGGGCCCCAGACAGTTGTCTAGTTGGTGACCTATCTAATTACACACTAGCTGTGTCAAGTAATATGCAGATGTCCTATCTATCTAATTACACACTAGCTGTGTCAATTAATATGCAGATGTGCTATCTATCTAATTACACACTAGCTGTGTCAATTAATATTCAGATGTGCGATCAATCTAATTACACACTAGATGTGTCAATCAATGTGCAGTTTTGCGACGAAGCACATAGAGTCAATCACGTGACAAAGACAATACACAGAGAAAAAAATCCCAGCTATCAAATGTACAATAATCTCATTAACTGCGACTAAACTCAAAGAAAAAACAAAGCTTGTTTGCTTACTAAATGACTTAGATTAAAACAAATATAGGTAAGGAATATGGGCAGAGAAGCGGAAGTGAAGATGAAGTAGAAGATAATATTATGTCTTCCCGAAACTTTTGTTGGCGTCTTAAAGTGATCGCCATAGCGAGTGTGCGCCATCATTCACTGTCAGTCAAATGAAATATGTTCTGCATGCACTACTACAAGTATAATACAACTATGCTACAACTATGATACAACTATAATACAACTATACTACAACTATACTACAACTATAATATAACTATAATACAATTATGATACAACCAGTGGCGCAACCAGGGGTGGGAGGCATAGGGGGGGCGCTTGAGCCCCCCCCCATCAAGCCCCCCCCCAGACCAAATCATCATACATATTTTACTATATAAACTGTCTTTTTTCTATATGTGAGCCTCCCCTCACCAGCATTTTTTTTCTATATGTGAGCCCCCCCCCCCAGCATTTTTTGCTGGTTGCGCCACTGGATACAACCAGTATTTTTTTTTCTGGCATGAACATATAGAACGGCTCATCAGCAAACATCTGAGACCATGAATATGATAAAGTTGAAAAGTATTTTGATGTCTACATGACACCAGTGAGGGACTTAAGGACTGTTGAGGGCCCCCGGGCACAGTGGTAACAAAAATTGTGCCCCTGAAAAAATACTGACATCAAAAAGGGTAGACATTCCGTATAATGTCTGGACTCCCTGGGGCCCTTTTACTAGTCGGGGCCACAAGTGCGCGCCCAATTCGCCCTTTGTTGAATCCACCTTTGCCTAATACATTTTTGCGATGGACTTGAAAACAAACGACTACACATATCATTCCTATCCACCATTTTCTTCCATACATTAAGTGTTCATGCCACTAAGTTAGAATAAGTACAATATAGTCTCTTTAAAATTCACAGTATTATGTCTAATCTGTGCAAATCGACTGACCATTTATGGACATACCATGTGCTCGTGTTGATACTTTGACCTGTTATCCAAATGTTGTACAGAAGATAAACAATATAAAAAATGTAACTGATAAAAAGCTACGCCCACTAACCGAAACGGAAAAAAAAAATTAAGTGACCTGGATAATAGGTGAGAGCTGGATAATTAGAGCAGGGTGACCGATGTATTTTTAGAAATCGTCTGGTGAAAAACTAACGAAACATTACCATTTCTTCATGACGGGTCCTGTAAATATCGCCATTGCAGACCGTTACCGACTAAACTTTAAAAAAAATTAATTCAATAGATCATGCGACCACTCAGTCAATCAATCAGCCAATCGATCAGCCAACCGATCGGTCACTCGACCGGTACTGGTCCGTGGCTCGAATTGTACTGAGCCGTCCAAGAGACATTAATTTATTTCCAAGAAACATTAATTTATTTCCGAGAAACATTAATGTATTTCTCTTCTATTTACTTATGTGTATATCTCTCGGGATTGATCGACTTTCCATGGACGAGAGAAATAATCAACGCCCCCCTCCCCTCCAGTGGGCCGCGGTGAAATTATCAAACGCTGACCGGTCCGTGGCGAAAAAAAAGGTGTGGACCACTGCTTTAAGTGACATCACATGACTAATTCAGTTAACATTTTTCCATCTGAGAAATAATGTAAAATACAAAAATAATATAAACGAAAATTGCCAGAGATTCATATGAGTTTAAAGCAGTGGAGAATTTCCACTTAAACAATTTGTAAAAAAAAGTTGATGAAGTCGCAATTCATATAACAAAACATGACTTGCAAAGATCTTTTTTTTTTGTTCCCCTGGAGTGCAAAGCTAGCATTGTGAAGTGGTTGGCATGTATCTTCTTGTAATAATGAGTTAAACCAGTGATGCTAAACCTTTTTTTTTTCTGTGGGCCATTATTGTCTGCCAAAAACATTTGGAGGGCCAAAAATATAATTTTTATATATGTATGTATATAATGAGATGTTATTTTTTTTAAACTTGTGGGGGCCAAAAAATTATCATAAAGGGCCAAATTTGGCCCGCGGGCCAGTATTTTAGCATCACCGAGTTAAACTAACTCTAAGGCCATTGCAGTTGGTATGAAACTATTGCAGTTTACTGCCACACTACCGCTTCTCTGCCTTAATTACCTCCATATTTTTGTTTATCCAAGTCATTTAGTAAGCAAAGTTGTTTTTTATTGCCTTTTAAGTATATCCGCAGTTAATGAGGTTATTGTACATTTGATAGCTGGGATTTTTTCTCTGTGCAGTGTGTTTGTCACGTGATTGACTCTATGTGCTTGATCGCACATCTGCGTATCGATTGACACATCTGGTGTGTAATAAGATATATCTCAGTGATATAAAAATATTTTTTTTATAATTCAAAAAACAAAACAAATAAACAAACAAGCTTTTATTAATATGTAACAAAAAAAAAGTATACAAAAATAACTTATTATTTCACACACAAATATTTAGATCAATTATCATTACTAAAAATATAAGCTTTGGCGTCATCTATCTATCTATCTATCTATCTATCTATCTATCTATCTATCTATCTATCTATCTATCTATCTATCTATCTATCTATCTATCTATCTATCTATCTATCTATCTATCTATCTATCTATCTATCTATCTATCTATCTATCTATCTATCTATCTATCTATCTGTCTGTCTGTCTGTCTGTCTGTCTGTCTGTCTATCTATCTATCTATCTATCTGCCTGTCTATCTGTCTGTCTATCAAATCTATCTTTTTCTCTACCGCTCTCTTAATGAGTTTTGTGGTTTCCTTTATCCATCACCACTTTTGTAGATAGTTCAGTGGCCATGGAGACACCACGGGGAACAAAGGTGACTGGAAAAATAAAAGGACGTAAATTAAGTAAGGAATATTTAAGGGAAGGGTGATTATCCACACACCCGTCTGTGTCGGGTTCAAACCTATATATATATATATATATATATATATATATATATATATATATATATATATATATATATATACATATATCAACCTATCTTCTTTCAATAACTGCATGTACTAAAAATAGATCATTTCAGTATAAATATGTGTGCAATGTATTTTATATGTCATTCCAAAAGTTTATCTTTTTTTTTTTTGGAGTATCAATAATTATTAATTATTTTAAGCTAACCGGATTTACGAAGTTGTTTCGGACCACGTATTGACCAATCATAGATCAGTCGCCGTCAGACTATAGAAACCATCCATTATTGTCGAATGCTGATACCTATTATAATCACACACTATTGGATCCAGAGTGAGATGCGTAAACCCTTTAGATACGGTGCAGAAGACGAATGAGGTGGTGGTGAATGGGAATTTTTGTTTTGGTATTTATGGGTCCATATGACGCCCTTTTTTAAAAAGTGGTTCATGGGTAGTGGGGGCCAAGCTACTCTCACACACCCACGCTTGGATTCCCCTCTGAAAAACTAATCGAGAATTTACGGGAAAAGGACGTCATTTCCGAATCTATCGGACCAATGAGATTCTTTGAAACGGCAGCGTAGGAAGGGTACTGCTGATTGTGCGGCCGCACATGGCGCTGAAACTAGGACGGTCGCCGAAAGAACGCTGTTAAATGTTTTTTGCACTTTTCAGATCGAGAGGAGGGCGCCAAAAATGTGGCGCCACAATAGCTAGCTACGGCTCTGTCTGTGAATATTTAGTTATCAGGGGCAGTCACCTATTTTATCACCTTTACAAACCTGTGTTTTATGACGATCTAAAACTTAATTTATTTTATTTTGGACTAAAGGCTCACCCTTAGTGGGATACCTCTTCAACTGCCCCCGTCCCAAGAACGGGCCTGATGAAAACTTGCACGGGGACCTCCACGGGGGAAAAGATGTCTTAAGTTGATAAACCATTAACATTACATGATTGTCGGTGATTTTTGTCGATGGGGTACCCATCACATTGATTATCACTGCGGCTTACACTGCTGTTACGACGGCTCTGACCGGCAATAATTAAAAGTGAGGAGGCCGGGCGGGGGTGGGGGGGGGGGCGTCCATCTACTACAATCAAATTGAAACAATCTCACAGACCCGCCAATTACGACTTTTCTTCTCCCATCTATGTTATCAATTTATTACTATATGAATCTTAAAAAAGTTATCAGTCCGAGATAACAATGTTATCAGACCCATACAACGGGCCCAGCCACTGGCTGATAATTAGCAAAAAAAAAAAATTCAAATAGTTTGTGAAATTATAAAATAAATTAGAGCTGAAACGCCCCCTTTTCTCTAATCAGTGACAGGAACTCGACGAGGACCAGTATCAGTGTTGGAAGACTGCAGATGCGGGCAGCAGAAGAATAGCTATTACCATTCGTGGAGATTTGTACATTCAGTTTGTTTATTTGTTTGTTTGTGTGTGAGCTACATCTTCATCCAAGTGAATCTCCCGTGCATTAGCTCTCATCTGTGATTTAAAAATTAAAAATGAAAGTAATTTTTTTTCTAGCAGCGTTTGGTAAGTTTAATGAAAAATGCGCATTTTTGTTTAGCATTCTTCGACAATTCTTTTTTTTTACTAGAAGCTTACATTACTTTGGGATAATTGCAACCATTAAAAAAAAGAGAAGTATTTTGGTTGCTCTATCCTGCTTGATCAATCTCTTTACATGGAGCGTTTAAAAATGTATTTTCATATACACGAGACAAATATTTTTTTTTAAAAGGGCATTAAAAGAATCATACTTTTTATTTTCATCGGAAATCGTCGAAAAATGAAATTTAAAAAAAAGGGTGGAATACTCAGAATTTGAAATCTCAGAATGACTTTACAGACGACAGAATATGAAATCTCAGAATGACTTTACAGACGACAGAATATGAAATCTCAGAATGATTTTACAGACGACAGAATATGAAATCTCAGAATGACTTTACAGACGACAGAATATGAAATCTCAGAATGACTTTACAGACGACAGAATATGAAATCTCAGAATGACTTTACAGACGACAGAATATGAAATCTCAGAATGACTTTACAGACGACAGAATATGAAATCTCAGAATGACTTTACAGACGACAGAATATGAAATCTCAGAATGACTTTACAGACGACAGAATATGAGATCTCAGTATGACTTTACAGACGACAGGGATGTTTTTTTTTACCGTCCATGTAAGGGGGAGATATTTATTTATACACCATGATGGGACGGTTTTCCCTTGCGCCCAACTTTTGCCGGAAGGGCAAAGATATACACGTTGAACTTCGATATCGTCCAATGTTCAAACAAGCAATATAATTCACGTCACGGCATGTAGGTACTGAATGCCTGTAGACAGTGCTTGGAGCGAACTCTTGAACTCTGCGAGGGACGGGGCAGGATGGTAAGTGGGTTCACAGGTGCTGTCTCAGCAACAAGGAAGTGTTAAGTGCACCACGACAAATCTGTGTGGGCGAGATATTTATCTCTTTAATACTATCCAAATCACTAATAGACTGGTTTTGTTTGTGGCGTTCGATAGTGCAGCGGCTATGGAGGCATCACGAAAGACATTTGAGAAACTTTCTGCAAGACCTCACAGAAGATTTGAACTGAGAACATCAGGTCAACAATCGTGAAGTTTACACCGCTTGACCACCCATCACAGATACTACAACTAATAGAACTGCTCATTTTTTAAATTAGATTAAATGAAATATGCATCTTTCAGCGCTGTTTTTAGAATTTCCTAATACATGTATTCTGATCAAGATGAAAAAAAAACCCGGTAAAAAAATCAAATCGATTGAGAAAATGCAAAAGCACCAAACGCAAGTCAAATAATTTTATTAGAAACCAAAAAAATCCACTATCTTCTGCTACTTTAGCTTAGTGCCAGGACATAAACAGGATGAAGTTGCAAGGCGTTCCCATCATGCCTGCATAAACCGGATCAAACAATGAGGACGTCATTGACAGTAAAAAAAAAAATCATAAGCACTGGTGATTACCGTAGATGTAGTCCAGTTCATTCTGACCCAACAACTCATGTCCGCCCATACCCTTCCAGGCGTTAGCCATAATAAGATTAGAGATGATTCATCACTGATTACCGACCGATGTATGATTGAAAAATTATGGTCTAGCTAGCTTCACGGTTACAAACAAACAGCAACTGATAAACATAACCACAGAATATAAATTATACAGAATACACATCGTCAATTCAAAAGGAGGATCCCTAAAGTCGCCATATTTGTCTATCGAAAGCCGCCATATTTGTCTATTATTCTATTGTGCATCTATATTTAGGTGATACACTATCACAAAGGAAAAAATTACACAAAAGGCGGCATCTTCTTTAATCATTGTGAGAGGACTTCTTTTTAAATTCTCGATGCGCTTTTTGTGTAGTTTATATTATGCGGACATTACAAAGAGATCAGACGTAACCAATCAAAACTTCTTAACTACCTTTCTAAAAAAAAAAACCTTTGGTGGCGCTTAGATTGTCAGCTCACGCCTGCATGCTGTTTGGTACGGGTTTAAATCTCAGCGAGTCAAGTCACACAACCACGTCTTTCGCGGTGCCTCCAAATTAATGCACAGTATGTAATGGTGGGGGGCTGAAATGGACAATAAAAAAGAAAATACCGTTTCCATTAATTGTGCATATGATCAATTACACGGTGTGTTTTTGCCCAAGATAAACAATTGTTTTTATCTTGACGCTGTGACATATTTTATAATGAGTCTTTATACTTTTTCACACAATGCATTGGCAGTACAACAATACATTTGGTCTTTTTATGAATACTATACACCAAGCGCCATCCAGCCACCGAATTTTTCGCCATATATATATATATATATATATATATATATATATATATATACATCCATAAATAGGCCTATATATAGAAATATATAATGTAGTCGATGGTAGTAGAGGATCATAGGGTAGGTCGAGACGACGAATTTCTGAATATGTGTATGCCTAATTACAAGCCTACAATGCCTAAAAACTAAGAATTAGTAAAGCTCCGAAGTAAAATGAAAAATACGCCCGTCCTTAAACCCGCATCTGCCCGCCATAGCCGAGTGTGCAATGGTTTAAAAAGCACGACAAGCAAAACACCTACCCTTCCTCAACTTATTGTCAGGTACCCATTAAATCTGCATGGATTAGGGAGCCTTGACCTGGGGTCCGAGACATTTCATGTCGACATCGTACACGATTGAGAGAAATGGATAAACAAAAGTTAGATACTGATAAGTAATAAACAAAGTTTTTAAGTTTTATTCGAACGAATTTTCAAAGACATTTCCACAACAAATACATAACATTTTGACAACAAATACATGACATTTTGACAACAAATACTGATTTCAGTTGATCATGACATATTGACAACAAATACTGATTTCAACTGTCCATGACATTTTGACAACAAATACTGATTTCAGTTGTCCATGACATTTTGACAACAAATACTGATTTCAGTTGTCCATGACATTTTGACAACAAATACTGATTTCAGTTGTCCATGACATTTTGACAACAAATACTGATTTCAGTTGTCCATGACATTTTGACAACAAATACTGATTTCAGTACTAACTCTTCGGCAATAGTTTGTTTTGTTTTTGATTGAATTTTTTTCGTTCTCTTTTTTTTATGAAACCAGCTGTGTTGACAGTGTCTTTAGGTCAGTGTCAAGATTGTTCAGCTGTCACCGCCTGTATTGGTCAAGATTTTAAAGAAAAGATCAACAGGAAGGCACAAGCGTCAGATTTCCCAGCAATTTGCATGTAAGACTGCTTCATTCCTCTACTAAATTGAAATCATTTGCTTGGTGAAACTATGCAGGTGGTGCTGACCAAACACGCACATACACACACACACACACACACAAATACACACACGCCATCCCTATATAGGCATATATTTATTTATTTATTGTATGAAAAACAGAGGCAGCTGAGACCTTATTGTATTTATAGACAATTCCTAACCGAGTCAATATATTTACGTTTAAGAATTCTTTTTCTTCGAAATTTCACTAGACACTAATGTCAGATTGGTATAGCAATATGAAATTATAAACTGTATATTTTTGGGAATTTACCTCACAAAATCTAACTCTAAAACTTTTGCATTCAATTCTAATGCTAGAAGTATATTGAGACATTGATTCCAAAAGAATATATATTAAATACATATTCTGTGTTCGTCTTTAAAAATAGATTCATTGACAAGGTGCAAAAATAAATAAATAAAACTAACAATCAAGTTTGACGTCCATGCTATAATGTATGCAAATAATTGTATCAACTACGGAATTTATATTGAGCTTTCAACTAGTACATTACTAAAAAACATATAATTATTTTTTTAAAAAAATCTTTGTTTATCATTTTAGTGATTTTAAAGTAGCCTCAGAATGTATCTCAAATGCCGCAGTCTCATCATGCACTGTCGCTGGTGCAGCCGCTCTAACAACGTTGAGAAATATGACTCACAACATGTGTGGTACGTATGATGTAGGTCACAACATGTGTGGTATTTATAATATAGGCAGGGCCGGGGCCGGCCTTAACGAATTGCGGGGCCCCAATTTAACGAATGCTTGCGAGGCCCTTCTAAAATTTAAAAGCGTGTGACAAAAGCCACGGCTGATAGTGATATTGCTAAATTAAATTGCGGGCCCCCTGCCAGGCGTGGGGCCCAATTTGGACCAATCGGTCAAATTGGCCTAAGGCTGGCCCTGAATATAGGCCACAATATTTTTTATACGTATAATAGAACTCACAAGATATGTGGTACGTATAATATAGGTAACAAATGTAGCATTATGTTTTATACATATAATAGAACTCACATATATGTGGTACGTATAATATAGGTAACAAATGTAGCATTATGCTTTATACATATAATAGAACTCACAATATGTAAAATATAGCTCACAATTTGTGTGTTACAAATTATATAGGGCAGAATATGTTTAATGCTTATAATATAGATCGCAATATGTGTGGAACTTATATAATAGGTAACAATATGTGTGGTACGTACAACTTAGGTCACAATAAATTCTTTACGTATCATAGGACTCACAACATGTATAGTACTCATCCTTTAGTTTAATTCTACTCAAGAAAGATTACTTTGATGAACAAGATGTGCACCAAATCTATTCTTGTTGAGGGAAGTGGTCCTCTTTTCAGCAATCTGACTTTTGAGCTCTAAATAAATTGGAGAGAATATATGCTTAAAATTAAATAGAATAGCACACATATTTATATTCTAGTGTTATCGATAAGGAGTCCAAATGAAAGCATATTGAAGTAATATTGGTGGGGTGGGGGGGGGGGGAGAATTCGTACAATGTAGCTTACAATATCATCATAACTTAAATACAGCATCCTTTAATTTCTATATTTTCTAGCTTTTGAGTGTTTCCTTTTTTTTTTAAGAACAGTTAAATTTAATTATAATTGTATGAGCTGTATAAGGTGTGATTTTTAAAGAAAATAGTTACTTCAGAGCAGAGACGCACCTAGGGTGGGGGGGGGGTCGAAATTCGAAAGTCTTCCGGGCCCCAGCTTGAGGGGGGACCCAAATTTTTTTTTTGCATTAAATATTAAGTTTATTCTCTTATGTCATGGTGTCGAATGTTAAAATGCAGGGGCCTCAAAAGAAGCCAAGCCCCCCCCGGGCCCCCAAATCTCTAGGTTCGGCACTGATTTAGAGCCTGACATGTCTATATACACAACGCTTTTTACCTACATTTCAGGGCCTGATGGTAAACTGACAGGGTGTGGCATGGACGTGTACAAGTGTATCCAGACCGCTCTGATTATACAGGATGATTACAAAAATAACAACGTCAGCGGCGCATGCCCGTAAGTCTGTTGACATTAAACCAGCGCTTCTCAACCTTTTTTCGCGACGGTACCCCGAAGGATACTAAAGTGTTCCCGCAGGTAACCCCCCCCCCCCACCCACGCGTTAATTCGCGAGGAGGGTACATAATGAAATGTGCTTACCTTTCTAATGCGACACTTTTGGGGACGTAGTTTGGCGATGAGTCAGGCAGCAAACTACGTACCTCTGCATTAACCTTTCCCGTCCCAATGACCCAAGGGCCTTGGGGGCATGTTGAAAACCGCGGCATTAAACTGTTCTTCTTTCCTTAGGCTATACAGCCCATAAGTGACCTATCAAAAGCGGGTGGAGCGGGTGGGTCGCTACGTTCGGCACGGACTGGCATCTATACATGTATTGCCGCCAACCAATTTCATCGTCTGCACTTCTCAATTAATGATTTTTTTTAGCGCGATAGTGTCGTGACATTATTTAGACTTTGTCCCGCGTGCCATCTACGCAAGTTACGTCTTTGCAGTAGATCAGAAAACATCTCCCGTCTCAGGAAACTATACACTGCAGATATTCAAAAGCAAATATCAAATCCGTCCATTTTATAAAGTGGAGAAACATGGAAATTCCTCAGCACATTGACCTACACAGTTCGTAAATGGTTTCCCTACCCCCCCCCATTCCCCCCAGGAGCATCATGAAGATAAAGCGAATAGATATAGTAAGGAACGAAGATCTCTGGCAAATGGCAATCCAATACCCCATACCGGTTCATCACCTTTGTCGCGACTGTCACCCCAAATGGTGTGAAGGTTTGTCATTGGGTTACCCTCACTGGTAAGTTCGCGAATAAATGTACCTATTTTCATAATGGAACGTGCTTACCATTTTATGCGATACTTTGGCACGTGGATGTATTAAACGAGAATTATTGTGTCGCTGCTTACACCTGAATAATCTTTCCCGCCATCCCCACTCTACAGTCCATGTAGGGCTCTGCCCCTGCCATCTCCTCTCTGAAGCTCATGAAGGGCTCTTGCTTGCCATCTCATCTCTACAGCCCATGTGGGGCCCTGCCCCTGCCATCTCCTATCTGAAGCTCATGAAGGGCTCTTGCCTCCAATCTCCTCTCTACAGCACATGTGGGGCCCTGCCCCTGCCATCTCCACTCTACAGCTCATGTAGGGCTCTGCCCCTGCCATCTCCTATTCATTGTTGACCTGAACTGAACATTTGCGTTGAAGATTGTTTTCTTATTTATTAAGAAACAGCTTTTGTTGATGCAGTGCCTTGAATTTAAATACAACTTTATTTATATTTCAGAGTAATAGCCGCCTTCTCTAAATGCGCTGAAGCAATACGAGCCAACAAAGAGTGCGCCAGTGACGTCACTGCCGGGCTCATTGATGCCGAGACAACTTTTAAATCGGACGCCATGATAACTGGCTGCTGTAACAATTTACTTTTGTTTTTAGTTTTATTTCAACATTGTATTTCAATGTTATTGTCCCTGTTTTCAAAAGACTGTAAGTGCAAAAAAAAAAAACATATCTCTACTGCAGATGGACCATGTGCTCAAGCCATTGGAAACTGCACTTTTAGCCTCGCAAAAGACCTTTCCGGCCTGTCTGTCTCAAAAACAAACTGGACAGATTTTTGCAAGTGCGATTTTTTAAGATAATTAAATATTGATTATAATATATATATAATAAAAAAATATCACTTAATCTTTTTTTTAGAGTATTGATTGAAACATTTTTCTTCGTACTTATTTATTTAATGTATCTAAAAAGGGATTTTTTTTTTGTACATTGTTTATTGTAGGGTAAATCCGAAAATGTCCCTATATGTCACACTGTTCTTTCTAAAAAAAAACATTTTATAGGCGGAGTGGGGATAGGTTGGGGGGAAGGGATTTGTTCATATGCACTGCTGCTATTTATTATTTATCTATGTCAGTGTTTCTCAAACTTTCGACATCTGTGTACCCGTGTATCCCCTTTTTTATTAGTGTAATACTGAGTACCCCCTAGTATAAAAAATATTTAGCACATATTGTTCTTTTTTACGGCCATGATTTGCCCTCATTTGCATGTTTACCAGGTGTTCTCAGCCCGTGCAGGGCGTACCCCTGTCAGCCCAGTAGCGTGAAAATTCTACAGCAGGGGCCAGACCAATAGCAGGAGGGGGGCATGAAATAAATGTTACTAAGTAGAGCAAACAAGCACAGGGGGCCAGACAAAACGCAGGAGGGCCCGGCCCCCATCACCGCACGCTACGGGCCTGACCCCTGCCCTTCCCGCCTAACTCTTCTCGTAACCCCTGATATATATATATATATATATATATATATATATATATATATATATATATATATATATTACACAAATCATTAAATAAATGTATTATAAATAACACATAATAAGCCATTGGTTGATAATTCCCCCATATCCTATCCTATAACTATACCATATTATAGTACATTCAGCAATGCATTTTTGTTTGTCTGTCTGAATTAGTGCACTTAAGATATAAGCATAGGTTGTTTCGGACCTAAATTATAATTCGTGTTTTTTAAAAGCTGAGTTAAGTTGGTTGTAATAAGTTGAGAACCGATCACAAAATTAGAAACTTCTGTCCTCTTTAAACTTTAGCCAATGTTGTCTTATTTTGTTTTAGAAATGCATACCTTTCATTGACCTGCATGAGAAACCTACAACAAGCAAACACTGTCTGTTCGAGCCAATCCAACCAGGTGGCCATACTAAACGCTCAACTAGCCAGCCAAGATGCATACTTGAAAGATTATTGTGGTACGTAATCGAAGAGCTTGGACAGATTTATCTATCCCTGGTCAAAAAGATTGTGTGTACAAGTTCTTAGAAGGGAAAAATAAACTAGTATTTTTATTATAGCATTTTAAATTATTTTTTAAAGGATGATAAATATATTTACCATACGATTATACAAATCAATATTGAAAAAATATAAATATTAATTCACATTTCAAGCTGACGGTTCTTCTCCAAATTAATTCATTGCAAACGCCAATAGTGTTATATATAAATGAAATAATATATATCTCACATATTCCCATAAGCTCCCGCATATTCCCAAGCTATTTCATTATCAAGAATTTTGATCAAAAATGCCCTTAATTAATCAAGTTATTTTTCGATCAAATTCCTCGAAATAACTATTCAAAGCACACCAGCATGCCGCTGACGCGCCGACATCAGACCGCTGTAGAAAACCGACAGCGGCATGCCGCTGGTTATTCGACAGTCGGCGGGCTGTCGTTCTATCAGCGGCTTGCCGCAGTCGGCATGCCACTTGATTCTCGTTGGTGGACCGATATCGACTGCTAACAGGGTATATTTAGTTGCAAGATAAACAAACAATTTCTTTTCTTTTCTTTTTTTTTTTAAATAAGTTTTCGTTCAAAAGTTGTGGATTAGGATAAATAGGTTGAAGGAAATAATTCAGGTCATAACAACACACCTGATTTGGTGGAAACTCATGAGAAACGTCAAAGTATATATTGAGCCCCCCCCCCTGCTTCATCAGATTCGATTCGAAGTTTTATAGAAAAGGGGAGGGGGGGAGGGGGAACTTTGACAAAAATTGGGTTATCTACTTTGCCTATCTCTAAGAAAGGTTTCATTGGAGGGGGTACCATGCCCCTGAGTTTATTTCACATCTGAATGATGTTAATTCACTATTCAAACCAAGAAATTCCAACGATGAACACCATAGGCGGAGCGTCAGTCAAGTTCAGGTTCGGACGCAAATAGAATATAAGATAGTGTAATGGAAAATGATAATGGGAACGACATTCCTTGCCATTATAGAATGATGTATTAAATCCTCAAACGTACTTAGTTAAACTTGGTGCAATCCCATATATGTAAACAAACAAACAAAAGTAAGAAACAAGTTGCACAACTCTACTAGTAAATTAGAGTCGTATGATGCAATTGAAGTCTCATCTCCCCTTTTCATGTGATTCACTTATGGTGATCCATATTTATATGTAAATGCAAAGAAAAGTTTATTTTGTTACCATTTAAATTCCTTTCCGATTTTATACAAGTATTTAACTTTGTAAAACTATGTCTTCACATTCTTTATTGTCCCCCCCCCCAGACGTAAATGGTAACCCATCACAATGTGTCGTCGGACTCAACATGTGCAGCGCCGACATCGTCACTCTGACGCCACAGTCTGACGTCAAGACGCAATGCCTGTAAGTTACATAAAAGCTTGAATTAGAAAAAAGAAATCTCGAACTAGACTAATTGCTATATTTATCACAACCCTGAATGGAGTAAATCAAACGATAACAAACAGACACCCGAAAAATGGTATTCTTGAGGCTAAATAATTTAAACAATCACACCCAAGACTTAAAAAAAAGACAATATTTGATACATTCTAAACATTTTACAAGTGACGCACGGTCAGTTATAAAATTTGTTACAGCACCGTATTTGAGAAAAAAAAATGTCAACTGACAGATGGCCTTTCGTTATGGCGGGGAGATAGTATGACATTTAGTTTGCCTATGCCAAGCGTTTAGGTAAACTCAATTAGGTGTAAAATAAATATAAATTTACATAATCTCGGATTTAATATGAATAGAGCGAGAGAAAAAGAGATAGAGAGAGAAGGTAGAGAGAGAGATTTCTTAATAAACAAAAGAGCACTCACTGTTTATCAGTAACCGCCACTTTGAGACAGACTGACCGATAGTCAGGGCCGATTTAGACTTGATATGGCCCTAAGCTATTTGAGATATTGGGTCACTTTTTATGTCCATATATCAGTTGTCATACCAAAGACTTAAGTATATAAGACAATTACTCATTCGGACAATTTTTGGGGGGGCCCCCAATAAAGTGTTCTATTTTCTCGACACTAAAAAGTTCTAATTTAATTTTGTGACAAACTTTAAAAAAAAAAATTAGATAAAAAAGAGAGAATAAAAGCAGTATTAATTGTATATATATATCAGAGGCGAAGTGAGGGGTGGGCAGGGGGCATCATGTCCGGGCGCTACTCACAAAGGGGCGCCAAATGGTATATTTTACATATAATATTATATGGTTTTCGAATGGGGGGGGGGCGCTAAAAAGGTATTTAAAAGATATTGTGCCCGTTCGCGAGTTAAGCTCGCTACGGCACTGATATATATATATATATATATATATATATACATATATATATATATACATGTATATATATATATATAATGATTTTCCCCTGACATCAATTTCTGCGTAAGGATTGTGTGGCTAGAACAACGCCCAACCGCCTTTACATCCACAACTAATATTTGGTACCCATTTAAAGCTGGGGGTTTACTTTCACCTGAAAAAAATCCCGAGGTTCTCATTGAGTATCGAACCCTTGAGCCCATGTCAACACGTCACAACCACCAGACTCCTCCCATGTTAACTCATGTAGAATTATTTCTGAATGTAAAAAAAAAATACTTTTTCTCTTATTATTTAAATAAAATAAGTTTTTTTTGTTTTCGTATGAAAATAGATTTTTTGTGTTTGTCACAGAGAATGGTTTTATTTCTCTATCATATTTTAGGGCAGCTAAAAAATTCTTGGAATGTACTAGTTCCCTCCCTTGTGAGCAAGAGTTGTCTGCCGTTGTCAAAAGCATGAGAACTCAGTTCCAGACTGGAGAAACAGCCCAGAATTGTCGTAAGTTTTCATCCATGTACTTCCGAACAGATGAATCGATTTTATATCTATTTTTTTAAATAAATAATGAAGCTTTAAATGAATACTCGACTGTCGACCTGAGAGTCCTGGGTTCGATCCTCGGTGAGGCCCATGGAATTTTTCCAGGTGAAATTTGGTGCAAAGTCGTCCCACAAGTCCACCCAGCTTTAAATGGGTACCTGACTTTAAGTTGGGGAAGTAAAGGCGGCTGGGCGTTGTGCTAACCTTCATATGCCGAGGTTATAGAAACAGATGAATTCTACACTTCATCTGCCCCGAAGGCCCGTTAGGGCTAAGAAGGGAACTTTACTTTACTTAAATGAATACGAAAAAGTACCCCCCAACCCCTCCCCTTAAACCCAACCTCCTTAATGAAAAAAAAATGTTAAGGTTTCTAAGTGTCTCATCAAAATATCACCCGCTCAGGGACGAGGCGTGAGTGTTGCTGGTCCTAGTCATGTTTATAGAAACTACTAAATAATGGTACTGTGTTTTTTGAATTTAGTTTGCACAATCATTCATAAGAAAATTACTACAAGTTTAAATATATCAATATATGTAACATTCAGTTATATATAAATCGTATATGTTTTTAATCTAATAATTTAAACAAATATGTAGAACTTTGTTCGTTTGTGCTTTGTATATAGCATAAAAAATATTTAAAAATTTTCTCAATGAGTTATGACCGGCAACACTCACGCCTCGCCCCTGCACCCGTTCTGTCTATGTTTTACACAAAGGGACGTTATCGTGGATTGGCTAACTAGGCGGCTACATCTTTTACCCAGAGGGCCCCAACGTGTCCTTTCACTTAGGGCCCCCTAGATGTCTTTGGCTGAGGGTGGCTCTGAGAAGTATGGCTGGTTACGCAGTTTCCTCAGTAATCGTACTATCACGACACGCGTTGGGGACAGTGTGTCGAGGAAACAGTCCCTTGAACAGGGTCTCCCACAGGGTCCCGCCCTGAGCTGTACGTTGTTCCCAGCTTTTATAAATGATCTGCCGCAGTTTCTAGCATGTAAAAGCCTACTGCATGCCGACGATTTTGGCAATCTGGAAGACGGGAAAGAGTGCCCCGGTCCTAGAGAGGGCGCTCCAGACGGATTTGACTACGGTCTGTTGTTACACGAGGATGCGGGGATTAGAGATAAACTGCTCGAAGACAGTCTTCTCGCTGTTTACCTAGGGCACGAGTATTCTTAAGGAACCACTGAGGCTGGAGGTTGAGAGTACGGTTCTTGCTCTGGAACCGAAGCCAAATTACCTGGGTGTCACACTGGACAGGAAGTTAACTCTCTGCACACATCTGTCTGAAGTAGCCCGCAGCGCCTCCGATACACTAAATATTGTCAAAAAGGTTCGCGAGCATGTCCGGGGGGGGGGGGACATATATATAAATATTGAAATTTAAGTATTCGAGTAAACCCTGAGTTCAGCCTATAAATTGTTTACACTTATACTCCCACCCAGCCACCATTGGATCATGCAACACACGTCTAGGCCAGTGTCAGTCAGCTGACGCCCAATTGAAGACTGTCACCAACGGCATGTCCAACCCGGCATTCTGCAAGTAAGCTTATAGAACAAGTATTTCAAAAACGTCCTGTACGTAATGTAGGGGAGACATGGTGGTGCCATGTTTGTCAGCCTAATCTGTATGATGTAGTGGTGTTGTTTTGTTTTTTTTATCGTTTAGTACATTTTTTGTCTAATTTGGTTTGTATCTTTAATCAACAGGATAGTGACATCAGCCCTCAGTTGCTTTGACTTCGTCAGAAACGATCCAATCTGTGAACGGGAAAATATGATGGTCAGTGAGTTCGAAACTGCAATGGCCGTGGACGCAGCCCCTGTTTGTGGAGGTAATGTTCGTTATGAATGAAGTTGTTTCCCCTTCTTCAGTATAAGAAATGCGAAATAATTTTTGTTTTCATAAATATAAAAACTTTTACCGATTTATATTATTTATTGTATTTAAGTCTGCAAGTTTGTATTGTGCGTTCCGCTTCATCGACGAAGCTATCCTTATGAATATTTTTGTTGAAATACATATACATGTATTTTGTTCCCTCTAAGCTGTGCGCTGGCACTACTATCCAAGCGCGCTAGTACACATTACAAATGAGTTCACCAATATTTCCTTTCGCATTTCTTTATGCCGTTATGCTGAGCCGTTCCCCCCTGCGTTTTGTCTGGCCCCCCTCTGCTTATTTGTTCTACTTAGTAAAATATATTACCTGCCCCCTGCTCTTGCCTGACCCCTGCTGTAGAATTTTCACGCTACGGGGCTGCCCCTTGCCCCCCTCTAGCTACGCCACTGCACATGACTGCTTCACGTGACTTTTAGCACGTATTCTACTCTGTGGGGCCCCTGTATATCTTTAATCCGGCACTGAATGGAATTTAGTGTTTAATTTTTCCCCCTCTTTTCAGCTACTATTGGTAACTGCATAGATCGCATTAAAATCTGCGATGACTTCGAGCACATCATCAATAATATCAACACAACAACTACCAAAGATCAGTTCTGCAAGTAAGGCAATCAAAGACGTTCATTGGTTTAAATTATGTGTGTGTGTGTGTGTGTGTGTGTGTGTGTAGGCAATGTGGTAATGTAGTGAATAATTCGGTATTGTATTCATACACTGTTCAAACCGCGTTACCCCTGTTTATATGCATCTTCGTATGCGTGTGTGTGTGTGTGTGTGTGTGTGTGTGTGTGTGTGAGAGAGAGAGAGAGAGAGAGAGAGAGAGAGAGAGTAAAAACATTGGCTTCCCGTGCAATAAATGAATGCATGTTATGAATAGATACACGAGTTTTACAAGAAGAATTGGTTGCTCAATAAATGAATGGATGTTATGGATAGACACACGAGTTTCTGTAACAAGCATTCAGTAACCATGGTTTCCATTTGACAGTAAAACAAGACAAGGTATCAACTGTTTCGATACAGTCAGAAAAGACGCCAACTGTACTCAAGATAAAGTTCAAGTCACCGGCTGGGAAAATAAAATCAGGAACGTCATTGGACCCCTCTGTGGAGGTAAAAACTTATCAGTAACAGAAGTACTCATACAGATTTATATATATAAATATATCTTTATGAAAATTTTATGTGACTAACTGTTGAATGTCGTTTATTTGTTGCTGTTTTGTTGTAAAGTCCCTACAAGGGTAAGGTGTTTTCCTCTTAGATCCTACTACCAGTGCTCGATTTACCGCCGGGGATAACCCCCGGCACTGAAACATGTCATCCCCCGGGCTCTGCTTTAGCTAATATATCCCTGCCGGGGGGATGAAATCATAGACATTTATCCCGGGTCTGTAGAAATCTTTTTTAACCCCCTGCACTGGTTTTTTCTTAAATCGAGCACTGCTACTCACCACAGTTGCTTGTTGTGCCCTTCTTTCATCCCCACTGACCCCCGAGAGAGTGAGCAACGGTCAAGAAGATATAAGTGGAGATAAAGAGATAACTTAAACCATAACCTGAAAAAATCCCATTTGTTCTGCACAGGACATCGAACCCGAGATCTTCGGGTCGACAGGCACACGATTTACACCGCTCAATCATCCGGCACCATGTTTTTTTTTAATTCTCTGTTGATTTACGTCGTTAGATCATTTTTAAAGATCATTACATACCTTATGCATAATACATACATGATACAATTGATACATACATTATTTTTAGTCAGCAGTAATGATCTTATTATAAATAACATTCTTTTTGTATGATTTATTTGTTAACATGGCCATGAGAAGTTGTACAGTGTAAAAAAAAATTAAGGGGGGGGGTGTACTCTTTACTCACAGCCTAATTATGTTAGAATTCAATGCAATATAAACATGTACGCTAAAAGAACAGAACAGTATAATCATACGTCATTTTTTAAAAACATCTTCATTAAACCCATTGTGGCCCTATTGTTGCAATGTAGATCGGGTTGAGAATGTAGGCCTAACATTAAATGCGTAAACTATTCACAATGAAGAAATCTGGCACATTTCAAAGAAAGAGCCTTGCCAGTTTCGCCTAGGAAAATTTAAATCAATGAAAAATCAAATTTAAGATCAATCATCCTAATAAATTATCAATCATTAAAAAAAAATTGCATATGCCCATGTTATCTTTCGCCATTCTATTTTTATTTTCTACTTTCCTCCACAGATGCCTCAATCGTTCACATACCTTTCATTCTCCTGGTGGCCTGTCTGCTGGTCAGCGTGGACAACATTTGGGCTCCGCTGTGGAAAAGGTTATCTCTGTTATAGAGCTGATAGGAGTTAGGGAAAAAAATATTTTTTTAGCAACAATAGTTTCTCAGTGTATATCATATAAATTACCATTATTTGAACCATTGGTGTGCTCATATTGAGAGTGTTCTGTATATCATCATCGCCACTTTCTAATTGTTATTATACATCGAGTGTAGGACATCGATACAATTTCATGTTCAAATATCATGTGATATTTATGTACAAAATCATTTCATTTCATGTATGTATGACGTGTATTCTCAATAATGTTGGTGTTATTTCAGAATAAATTACTGCATTACATTCTGAAATTCTTAATTTTCTTTAGTTACAGCAAAAAAATTTTTTTGTGTAGGTAATCAATGCGTATACAAACAGACCATCGCAAATTCTTTTCATTATATTTGTAATTTTAATGAATTTTTTTTTTTTAGTGTGAACATAATTTATTTTTTTTAAATATAACAATAGTCGGTTTACTAATGTGGTAGTGCAGTTCATTTTAAAACAATTGTTCTACAGAATGTTCTTGCTTCTTATATATTAATATATTTTTGGGAATAAACTGATTTGTATAACTGTAAAAAAAACATGTTCAGATTTTGTTTCATTTACACGCGCTTTAGACCATACAAAAAGGTTTCATAAAAATCCAACATTAGTCTTTTTTTTTACTAACCAATAAAGTAACTACATAAGTAGCATTCAAACAATAGGCCTATGTAGGCTTATATGTATGTGTACACACGCACGCGCACGCACACACACATATATATTAACAAGCTTTTTAGATTTGTAACATTTACAGATAAAGAGTTGTAAGTATGCACAATTTGATTCTTTGAGAACCACTCAATTACCCACTACTCGAAGCAGAGCCTAATTTATGTCAAATACAGAGGCGGATTTAACAGCGAATCCTGGCGATCTGAGGAGCCACAGAACAACTAAATTTATTTCGAAGGAATTTATATTTTTTTAGATGCCAGTCTTATTTTTTGAATGCCCTGTAGTTACTTCTACGTGGCCTAAGCCTCCTTTTGTCAGCGTCAGACCATAAATAAGACAACACATTTACTTATACGGCTTTGCAGGGCCCTCACAGTTCGGGGCTCATCGCACGTGACTCATGCACCCAACCCGTTAAATCCGCCCCACTATGAATAATCATTCAAATGCATTGGAGTAGCTGTGGACACTAGGGTAGACCAGTCCGGCAGCTTGCTGGCCATTGGGCTCTAAGGCAGTCTCCAGATGTTGAGAGACACAGCAAGTCTGATCTCACGGGCTCTAAGAGACAAAGTCTCAGCCCGCAGTATTCACTGAGAGAGTTCAGAGAGAAAGAGAGAGAGAGAGAGCTGTGGACACTGGTCCACCCACGGCCGCCTTGTCCTACTGACCAGCTAGCCAGGGGCGACATATACGTTAGTAAATTTTGTCATAATATCTAGTAAAGTATTGCTTTTACCGATTTTATACCATGAGACTTTGTACTGGAGAGATGAGGGTAGGGGATTGACCAGAGGGAGTCTCAGGCTGTCGCTTAGTTTTCCTAAGCTGAAGAGCGTCTCTGCTGAGCACAATACATAAAGAGGTGTCATATGTAGCTAATTTAATGAATATAAGTAATACTTTACACTTTAAACTGCAGTACAATGCACAAAAAGACTTATTGGGTATTTTAAGTCCTCTTATATACCAGTACATTTATGTGTTCCATACAGTAATATTTTTTTTTCTAAATACGTAATGGATTCGTTTTAAGATTACATGCATTGGTCTATTTTTTTTTTGTAACTACAAGTCATTTTTTGTTTATTTCCATGCATTTTTCTGTAGCAGATATATTTATACAAGAGGTGTTTGCTAGCTAATTACTATAGTCTCGTCTAAAAATACTATTATTACCTAAACTTTGAAATGGTTTAGAAAAAGTCCGATAGTTGAGGAAGGCTATTGAGAATAAGTACACTGGGCAGCAAAAAAATATTTTTTGAAAATCGTCCAGGGTTTTCCAGTTGAATCAGACTAATTTTGATGCTCTGAGTCCGAAAATGAACTTGGTTTTGCTCAATCAGGTCAGGATTTTTTGCTACAGAAATTAAAAAAAATCGTTTTTTTTTTTAAAAAAAAAACACATTTTTTGCGGATCATCAGCTGACGATTTTTTCCGTTTTACTCAAGAAATAAAAGTCAACGTGTTCAAATTCAATCAGTTTTTATTTACTCCACCAAATTTGATAAGCATAATTATCATAATATTAGTATAACAATGAGCGTTACGTGAAACAAAAGTTCAGAGTTCAAGGCATAAATCGGCGTTTTTTCGATTCCCGTGTGTGAGCAGCTGGTGGGTTGTCTCTCTTCAGCGACCAGCAGTAGTCCGCCAGCATGACTGCGTCCTACCTCCCCTGGTATCAGTATATGATACCATTTGGCGGATGTCCTGGTGGAACCTTTCTCCCTGCTCATCGCCCCAAGGTTTTAAGGAAACTTCTCCATGTGTGAGAACAGGAAGTACATCTTTATACTCATCAAACACCCGAGTTTTTGGAAGTCCTCTATCATGCTGCTGATGAGTCTGGCGTGGTTTGCTGCCTTCGTGTCCCCCAAGAAGTTATTCACCACCTGCACAAAAGATTTCCAGGCGGCGCACTCAAGCGTGTTCATGGAGTTTTGTAACTCTGTGTCCTTTATGAGCTGCCGTATCTGTGGGCCGTCGAAAATGCCGGCCTTCAGTTTCTCAATGGTTAGAGGAAATGCTCGGCACATGTAGTTGAAGCACCTCCCATCCTTGTCCAGAGCGCGCGTAAACTGTTTCATTAACTCAAGCTTCATGTGTAGCGGTGGGATCAATATCTTCTCCCGGTCAACAAGAAGTTCGTTTATGACGTTTCTCGCCCCAGGTACTAACTGCAGATGGAAGGTCGGGGTACTGGAGGCTGTGCCCAATCAAGTGCTGATGCATTAAATAATCAAGTGAAAATCCAGATTGATGATTTATAAATAAAGTATAATTATCTCTGTTTATATAATTGTGATTATTTTGCTGCTAATTTTTATGCAGCTAATTTAGAGAAATGATTGAACTCAAAACCCCTGATATTAGAATACGTATAGTTCGTCAGGTAGGTATATGGCTGTATCTCAAGAAGTTGACCTGACTGAGCAAAATCAATGTGATATTCGGACTCAGAACACCAACATTAGTCTAAATCAGTTGAAAAACCCCTGGCGATTTTTTGGCTGTTGCCCAGTGTTATCGATACAGAATTACTCCATAAAGAATGTAGCCCATGATGTACAATCATCTTGGAGGACTGTTTGCTCAGCCCGTTTATAAGCATTACGACTGAGGGCACAAATGTTTTGTTTGGGTTAGGGTTATGAATCTCTAGTCCCGTGGTTCTCAACCGATGGTACGCGTACCCCAAGGGGGAGGGGGGTACATGGAAATGTTATGCAGGGGGGTACGCAGCGACATATAATAAAGCAACCAATGAGTTTGAAGAGGGTTGCCAGTTTGATGCGTGACTATCACCAAAACACGTGACCAAGTATCGCGAAAAAAGGTAAGAAGATTTAATCATTTCACAATGAAAATAATTACAATTATTCTCAAACTTAAGTGTGAGGGGTACCTATGGACACATTTTGGCACCCTCTGGAGTACAGTCTCGAACAAGGCTGAGAACCTCGACTCAAGTTCTACGTTAAGATTCTTATTTTTCAATTAAATTTAGACAAAGCCCAAATGCAACGCTTGCATATGTATTTTCAAAGAAACATCTATCAACCTGAGTCTTTTTCAGACAAATGGTTACTATTGGAACACGTCAAGGGGCCCACGTCTTCACATTAATCTGATATAAAAATCATTTTGTCATTGGTAACTGGGTGTTGATTAGAGTGGTCGGTGCAGATAGAACTTTAGCTGGGGGCAGTCCTGTACCAACTCATTCATTGGTTAGCCTGAATAAAACACGGTCATCGCCTTAGCGGGACCTGATTCCATTAGACAGTTAGTTCAGTCTTCTTATTTGAGGTCCTTGATGGGATCAAATTTGTCGGGATACTTTTGAGGTACAAGTCAGCCATCACCACTTAGGTGGTTAATTTATGCTGTATTGCAGTGGTCCCCCAACCTTTTTCTCGCCGCGGACCGGTTGATGTTTAATAGTTGGGTGGGTTGCCTATGTCCCGTTCACAGTCACACAGCCCCCCGGTCAACCTCTCGTTCATGGAAAGTCGCACTATCCCCAGAGAAATACACCACAGTATATACAAAGGAAATAATTTAATGTTCTTTGGGCGGCCTAGTACAATTTGATCCACTACCATCGTGATACCACAGGCACAGCACCTGAGCGATGACCCCCCCCCCCCCGAATTCAGTGGGCATTGACTTGAGTGTGTTGAATTATGTGTGTTCAATGGCATTGCAATGGGGCTGCATTTCAAGAGTCCGCACATTGCACCATTAATAAATACTATATACTTCAAAGAGACCGACATTTTAAAATTTAAAACACCGGAGAATACAAAATTAGATATTAGGTAACTTTTCATTTAGTATATTTTATAAAATAATTACTGAATCTTTCTACAATGTTTAATAATATCTTAACAAAATTTAACAAAACAAAAAAAAAAAAGTAAAAATAAATATTTGATAAACGATTTAAATAAGAAAGAAAACTTCCTCTGATAAAATATATCACCATTTGTTCTCTGAGAGGGACAACAGTTATAGCTGGGTTTCGAACCCGTGACCTGAGTCTTTGTAAAAATGTGTAATATTAAGTAACACAATTAAATAATGTATTCAAAATGTAACACAAGTAAAATAAGAAATTATACTACCTCAGTTAAAATATATCACCATTTGATTTCTGACAGGGATAACTTTATTCATCACAGGTAGAGTAGCTGGGTATCGAACCCGTAACCTTCATGTTACCAGCAGGACGACTAACCTCAGCGCCACCGAATCGCAACCATTGTGGGCTAGAAATAGAATCTAGTATGCAACAACTTCGACTTCATTTAGAAGGTTTGCGAATGTATAGTTTGACGTTCTTCAAACTGGCAAGCAAAATGTAAACAACTAATTACGGATGATACAAAAGTAAAATACATGTACCGTATACTCCGCTAATTTTGTGTTTAAGTCTAAGGAGATTGAAGATAAAATTAGCAATGAATAGCGAGTAATTGTTCGGTCTATTTCATTCTTATGACATTAGAATATCAATATCATAATATGTAAGAACCATTGTTCTCATGGGTGGACTGTCGTTTGTTACCCAGATAAGTGATTGAATGTCACTGTGTTGTTTGTTTAATTATAATGTTAAAAATACTTTTAATCATCGACTTTTAGTGTTACATACTATAATAAATTAACGAAATATAAACAAGATTTTAGATTATAATGACTTACTTAATCACCACCTTAACTTAATACCTTGAACTCCTTGCGGAGTTATTAAATTTATAAGTTAAATAACATTAACAGTGAGTTAATTTTTGCTTCTTCATTAACTTTAACTTTAAACTAGTTATGAATCTTTCTTTTATGATATAATATATTTATTTACAAAAACAATATTTATCATAATTTATCGTAAATTCATTTGGCTTAATCAATGACTAGACTTGTAAATTAAGTTGTAAACCATTCTTCAGACACTTAATTAACTATTTTAAAAAAAATATATTGTTTTTTTTTGTCCTTTGTAGCCTAGACCTAGCATGGCAGCTTATACAGTCAATCAGTAGTTAAAAAGATCTACACCTTTCTCCAATGGCAAGGGGCAAGATTTGTAATCTATGTCTATGAGTATGATGATCGAGTGATGTCACTTTGACACTATAGACGGTAAAGGTTGAGCTGAATGTAATGGTCAATTTAAAAGCAAACTGGCGGTTGTCTAGGATTTCAAGTTCTAAAGGGCCTCATTTCAGATTCAATTCAGTGCAAATCGTATGCTAATGCTGTCCCAAAGGCTATATTTTCATGGGCCTTGGGGGGGCCGATACATAGAGAAGGCTTTAAAAGTCTCTGCCCGGCCCTTCCCTTAGGCAGATGCTCACCTTTTCATAATTTTTAGTCATAACTTTTTTTTATTTCTAATCATAGAAATAGGACGTTTTAATATGTGTTTAGATTTCAATTCTAGATCAGTAGATGCTATTTGACTATTGTTATTGTCATGGTAATTTTTGGTTTGTACTGTAAATAATCAGTCATACTTTTTATTACTCGCATCATATTTTCAAAAGTAATTGTGTAATAATTCAATCTTAATATGATTTTCTTAAATCACTTTTTTTTTTTCTTTAATATTATTACTGTAAAAAAAAATGTATTTCTGTTTAAGATATTATAATTCTAATTACGGCTTTTAAAAATACATCTTGAATTAGTTGTTATTGCTGGGTAGGTGCTTCAGAAAAAGTGAGCTAGGAAACATCGGGATCCCAGTTATGAAAATGGTGAGGGTTGGGGAAAGAGTTAAGAATTTTGGTTGTAATTTAATAATGATGTTATTGCATTAAAATTTGTTTAAATAAATATTAACAGGGTAAAGTTCATGAGACCTAAACAGGAATAGTTGGAGGTAATAAGACAGAGAAAAAAAACCCCACTAACACTGAATTGTGGTAAGTAGTCATTCTAACCACCTTGTGTAATTTATAGATACGTTTAGTTAAGACATGATGGCTCTCTACTGCTGATAGGATAATTTCCAATTGACATCCCTAAATTCACCCAGCGTACATATGGGTACCTGACCACTTTTGGGGAAAGTAAAAGTGGCTGGTCATTCTACTAGCCACACTATCCCATAGAACTGCTATGGCTGCTGCAACAGATGACCTCTATTCACTTTTTCCTGATGGTCTGTTTAGGCTTTATATGGGAATTTTGACTCCAAGGTTCAAAGAAATGGAAAGATAAAAAAAAAAAAATGTGAAGAGTACAGTTAAAAAAATATATTTGATGTATTAAGTTATTATTGTTGAAGAGATGAGGGACTACTATACGATTACCTAATAGACTGAAGGATATAGAGAGAGGGTGATTGTATCATTATTATAATTTATTTCAATGTTATGCTTTGGCATGATATACTTTATTTCACCACTTCAAAATTTGAGACTGCATTTTTTAAATGGTGAATCTAAGGTGATGAATTTATTTTAATGAAAACAAAATTGAGCTTAATAATATTTCTTTTTTTTAACAAATAAATATATAAAAAATAGAAAGCTGAGATTAGAAAAAAAATATTAGTTGATAAAGAAGGGAGACAATTAAATTTTTTTTTTGAATTTATTCTTGAATATTGATCATATACATGTAAAAAAAGCAAATTTAAATGTCTCAATATAAAGATTATAATCTTGGAGTTCAACCTGTCATTTATAAAACAAGGGCATTATTTTATATTGAAATTTATCCTTCTTTTTATTGCTGTGTTATTGTGCATTAAAACACATAAAACAGTGAATGCTGTTATGGCAGATTCACAGAAATCTGCACATAAGGATGTCATCATATCTAGAATATTACTAAACACATCTCTGTCAGAGTGGGTTTACAATATAATATTTCGTTGTTGACCACAAAGAGAAACAGTTTTTGAATACTAAAGATTAAATTAAATGTACATTTATTAATAATTAGCCACAAATTTGTTAACTTGTCAGTTACGAAAAATAACAACATATTTTTTATAAAAGTGTTAAATTTTGCTCACCTACTTTTGTGACTCACAAGGGAAAAGCTTTGAGTGACATTTTGAACTTTTTTTAAAATATAATATGTCAGAATGTTAATTCATTAGATAAGCTGAATAAACTGGTGTCACCACTTTTAAAAATCAGCAGCTATTATTAAAGTCACAGTGAAGATGAGATGTTTATCTCTAAACCATGTAGTGCTCTTTTTTCTCCCAACCATAGCCAAGTATGCAATGGCCAAGGAGGCTCCATCATTATAGGTAGTTGACTGAACCAACAGCTTGCTATTTTGGGAAACAGCATGCTGATTGGGCGACAGCATGCAGATTGGGCAACAGCATGCAGATTGGGCTTACAATCAAATCACCCCCCTATTCTCCTGTCCTTTAAATTACCATATGGACAGTTTTTGACGTGCAGTTTCTACATCCATACAAGACTGCAGTGGCCATGGTGGTACTACAGAAGGCACATAACCTGAACCGGAAAGTAATTCTGAATTCCACCAATTGATGAACCAGATTTCTTTTACGCGCAAAAAAACTGACACTCAGTATTATTTTGATAAATATTTGTATGATCTAAGCGTAAGGGAATGTATTTTTACTTTCAAGTACATTTTAATAAAAGTGTATTTTTTAATATTTATATATATATTTCTCCTCTTCGAGAAGACGCTGGAAATACGTCACAGCAAGCAAGCTACCACTTGGAATTACCGACCACAGACGACATCTCAGGAGCCGAAAAAAAAAAACTGTAGTGTGGAGATGGAGGGGGGGGTGGATCGCAGCAAGTGCTCCAGTAATTACATCAGCCTGCAAGACTATTTATAGAAGACGCGTGACGACTCGCGATGTAATGCTCGCGGTGTTGCACCAGCCTGTTTAGATTATATGACGTTTTGTTGTTTTATTTAGTGAAATATATTAAGCAATAAGAGCGCAATGGTGGTTGTACAATAATATTTTATGTCTAGACAGCTCCAGTAATTTTTAAAAAGTATTGTTTGGTCGTAATCATGTTCAGGGGCGGATCTAGACAACTTTGGCAGGTTAGGAGGCGGGGCAAAACTGAAAGGTTAAATTATAATCCGTCCGACCGTCTTAGAACAAAAAAAATATTTCGATAATTTAATGATGTCTTACCTAAACTTGCCCCTGAACATGTTTTTATGTGCACTAAATATGAAACTATTTCATTTATCCCCCGCCGCGGTAAATTCTGTATCCGTTTAACCGTGGAAATGAGGGAATGCTGAATGAAAACACTAAAATAAAAAAACAAGTTGCTGGAAGGTGACAGATAGTGACCATAAAGTCTGCACATGTTTGGTCAAAGTTCAACTTTGCATACCACATATTTTTTCCGAAGATGTGAGCCTGTTATTTTGTTTGATTGTTTATTTAAAAATGTAATTACAGTAATTATATTGGTTGATAAGGCGGCGTTTGTTACGACGCATGATGGCTAGTTTATTTTTATTTTAGTATCAAAAGTATTTCACTAGTAGTTGCTTACTTATATTCCACTATTAGTTGCTTGTATAGTTCACTGCTCTGGAACTTTTTTCAACTCGCAGCACTCCAAAACTCTATTAAAAATTCAATGTGTACACTTAAGCAAAGTTTGGTCTATGATATAAACTTACTTTGGGAGGGGGGGGATCATTTTTTTGCTATACAATTTTAAAATGAGGAGGCTATTATTTTATTTTAATAATTTTTGCGTTACATAGTCTGTGCATGACTTATTTTGGATGAAGAAACCTTTTTAAAAATGTATATGCATTTTTTATATAATAACAGTACTCGTGTTATTTTAAAGTGCAATTGTTGAACATGTTTTATTGAAGACATTCTTTGCATATTAGGCTCATCATTTGAAAAAAAAATTTTTTGTTCTGCGTCAGTTTAGTAACAATGAGAAAAAAAATATTTTGTTTTCATGTAACAGATTTCATATAGCTGCTTAATATATCTGTCTTAACTCCTGTCTGATGGAAACCCTAAAACTCATAATTGGAACTTAATTAAATTTCAATCTTATGAGTTCGATAATTTCTTTACTTTTTTCTTGAAATCGTTGTTTGCTAATGCCCAGAGACTTTCCCTCCATTGATGTTTTAGCATTACTTGCACAGAGATTACAGTTCCAACAATATAGCTTTGTGTTGATAGTAAAATTGTTAAAGTCTCCATTGATGTTTTAGCATTACTTGCACAGAGATTATGGTTCAAACAATATTGCTTTGTGTCAATAGCAAAATATTAAAATTCTTTGTTCTTTTGAAATTGCATCACATTTTTTTTGCGTGCCAATTCCACCACATACTTCCAAGCAGGTTGAAGTTGTCTAATGTTGAGTCCTGAAAACAGTATTTGGTGATTCTCACTCCTATTCATTTAGCCCAGAGTATAATTTTCCGTCTTGTCGGCACATATTATACAAATTTTTATTGTTTTTTTTTTTTGTTCTTTTCTATTGTTCATTGATTTGTTCAAGGCTGCCTGCCTGCTATGCATCATGTTTGTATGTAAGATTATCTATTATAAAATTGTGTTGTGGAGTTGAAATATTCTTGCCAGTAATTTATTTCAATGTCAGTTACATGTGTATATGTCAGGTATATATCATATATATTTATTTATATATGTGGTGAGCCCATTTTAGCATACATAGGACGTACTATTCAATTTAATGGACAGGCTAGCTCGGCGGCTGCGGGGGGGGGGGGCTGCACTGTCTGGACGTTAAACACCTTATCTCAACCATCTTATTACTCAAGATGTGTTTACTAGCTGTGAAAGAAATAAGAGGGGCGAATGTTATATTCTGTCAGGCGGCACATATGCCAACAAATGGGTCCGACCACAAGGAAGGCCAATCAGTGGCCCAGGTCTACATTGACGAAAGCGTGTGGGTGGGGGGGGGTGCGTGCTCATAGGCGTCCAAGTTGTCTAAATTTAGTCGGTGTCCAAGTTGTCTAAATTTAGTCGGTGTCCAAGTTGTCTAAATTTAGTCGGTGTCCAAGTTGTCTAAATTTAGTCGGTGTCCAAGTTGTCTAAATTTAGTCGGTGTCCAAGATTCGCAATTGTCCCCCTCCTCCCCTCCCTTCAAAGACGTAAGAATAGTTCTGTGCATAATAATGTAAACATTCTCAAATTTAAGGCTGTTGTTGTTTTTTACTTTTGTTATGCCCTTAAGTCGTTCAGTAAGAATGCCATCACCTTGAATTGTCTCGTCTTATTTGACATCTCCACGCTCCCTATTCCATTGTTTCATCTCTTTAGGCGATAATGTTTTTTGTCGAAAAAATATCAATGCAATTTGGTTCGACATATGTTTTGATTCAGTTGTCTGTTGTTGGTTTTTTTTGCACGACACACCCGGCACAGTATCGCGGCACCGGCACAGTATAGCGACACACCGGCACAGTATCGCGGCACACCCGGCACAGTATCACGGACTTCGTCACATTCCTAATTCCTATTTTGTAATTTAAATAATTTAAAGCCGTATTTATTTAAAATAAAATAAATGTTATAAAAGCTGAGAACTTAATTTGTATAGAAATTTGAAGAATATCTTTTTTTAATATTATATCGACCTTTAAAAAAGTACTTAATTTACGAAATTAGATACGAAAACGCGGTCACTAGTCTTATCGTCGCCGACGTCGGAGATTTTCGATTATTACTATTGTTTACGTTTGACGATGTTAAAATGCTCTTTTGTAATAAAAACTACAAAAATTTGAATGATATTATAATTTAATTATTAATTTTTGATATTGGGCACAGAAACTATTGAAAACTGTAGATTTTGAAAAAGAAATATCGAATCAGGGATATGGGCACGACGCATTTTTAATTCTTGTTTTCCGTTTCGATTTAATGCACACTGGAAATGAAATATATATATATATATATATATATATATATAGATAGATAGATAGATAGATAGATAGATAGATAGATATAGAAAGATAGATAGATAGATAGATAGATAGATAGATAGATAGATAGTTAGATAGATAGATATCAAAGTTCTATACATGTATTAATATATCATCAAAATTCTATACATGTATAAATATACCTATCAAAATTCTACATACAAAAAGTCTTTTTCCATAATATTTCACCTGTATATCTCTCTTCCTATCTATATCTTTAGCTCCCTCTGTCTCTCTATAGCTCTCTCTCTCTCTGTCTAGTTCTATAACTCTCACTATCTATAATTCTTTCTCTCTCTCTCTGTGCATCTGTAAATCTCTCTCTGTACAACTATAACTCTCACTATCTATAATTCTCTCTCACTGTCTATCTATAACTCTCTCTCTCTCTTTCTATTTACAAATCTCACTATCTATAAATCTCTAAATATCTCTAACTCTCACTATCTATAACTTTTCTCTCTCTGTCTATCTATGACTGTCACTATATATAACTCTCTCTGTTTATCTATAACTCTTTCTCTCTCTGTCTATCTATAACTCTCACTATCTATAATTCTTTCTCTCTCTGTCCATCTAGAAATCTCTCTCTGTCTATATATAAATCTCACTATCTATAACTCTCTCTCTGTCTATCTATAACTCTTACTATCTATAACTCTCTCTGTCTATCTATAACTCTCACTATCTATAACTCTTTCTCTCTCTGTCCATCTAGAAATCTCTCTCTGTCTATATATAAATCTCACTATCTATAACTCTCTGTCTATCTATAACTCTTACTATCTATAACTATCTCTCTGTCTATCTATAACTCTCACTATCTATAACTCTTTCTCTCTCTGTCCATCTAGAAATCTCTCTCTATCTATCTATAACTCTTACTATATATAACTCTCTATCTCTGTCTATAACTCTCCCTATCTATAACTATCTCTCTGTCTTTATATAACTCTCACTATCAATAGCTCTCTCTCTCTCTGTCCATCTAAAACTCTCACTATCTATAACTCTCTTTGTGTATTTATAACTCTCACTATCTATAACACTATCTCTGTCTATCTATAACTCTCTCTCTCTCTCTGTCCATCTAAAACTCTCACTATCTATAACTCTATCTCTGTCTATCTATAACTCTCTCTCTCTCTGTCTATCTATAACTCTCCAATATCTATAACTGTCTCTTTCTCTCTGTCTATCTATAACTATCTTTTCTGTCTATCTATAACTCTATCTATAACTCTCTTTCTGCCTTTCTATACCTCTCACTATCTATAACTATCTCTCTGTCTATATATCTATAACTATATCTCTCTATGTCTATCTATACCTCTCACTATCTATAACTTTCTCTCTTTCTGTCTATAACTCTCACTATCTATAACTATCTGTCTGTATATTTATCTATCTTTTGATGACTAACGAAGTCGTCCAGTTAAAAACAGATGACGTCATTACGTATACTCCATGCTTGACTGATTCCTCAGATACATTATATAGAAAGTAGATTGATATTTTTTATCTGCATTTGAATTTCCCATATTTTATCAATTTACAGTCCACATTAAAAAACACCCTTTACAAAAAATCATCAATACTTAAGTTGAATCTTTGAATATTCGTCCTTCGCCCAGATTGCGCGATTGGACTTTCCCGGCTTCATTTCCGTGCGATTTCCATGGGTCATATTTTGGCTATATTAGAATGGTCCAACAAGAATTTTTCCCAATTCGGCCCCGTATTATTTGTTGCCGCTGCAGACTTCGATTTCCATTTGTGTATTTGTGTCTCTATTTCAACTCACTATCTAAATTTTGAAATGTAGGTCATTTCTGCACATTAGGAAAGGTGACATAAATCAGCACCTAATTAAATTAATTACATTGATTAGGAAAGGTTTAACATTACACCTAGATTTCCCGGGCAACGCCGAGCCCAATGTCTAGATATTTAAATATTCCGATCGAGGATGAAATATAGTTTTAAATGTGTGTTCAATTTCACCTGTGTCACCTTGAGGGCTGCAGATAAAATGTCAGGTGTGTTGCTCGACTGAACATAAAGTTTAAAAAAAAAAGTTTAAAAAAATAACGAGCCCGATTCAAGGAAACCAAACAGGACGTAGGTTGTCACTTTTACTGGATAAATTCCCGAGAGGACACGTGCCCTTACAGCTAAGGCCGGACTTAGACTTGATAAGGCAATGGGCCCCCAGCCCCATGCCCGCGGACCGTAACGGACCGTGGGTCAAATTGTCTGGAAGCCCTAGAAATATTACATTATTTTCTTTAAATTGACCGTTGTGGGGTGACTTTCCATGAATGGGTTGTTAACCGGGAACTGAGCGGCAGTAACATTGTAAATCAAAACAATCTAAAATATGATTAATCAGCAACCCCCCCAACCCTCCACAGTGGGCCGCAGTGAAATTATCAAACGTTGCGCTGTCCGCGGCAAGAAAAATGTTGAGATCCACTGTGATAAGGCGCCTCTGCTCAGTGGCGTACCTAGGGGGAGCGGGGGGCGGCAAGTATAGATTAAATTGAAATACTTAAATGAGAGGGCGGCAAAATCGTCTTCCGCCCTGGGCGACCGATACCCACGCTACGCCGCTGCCTCTGCTATTCTAGATACAGGCCTTTTTATAAGTCTAGATTTATATGACAGGGCCAAATATTTCAGTATAAATGACACTATCTCACTTGGACAATTATTTATCAACAGATTTGTTTCATTAATTCAATGAAACATCGCATATAAATCAACAAAACCCAAACACTCAGTGCATAATTAGATGTCTAGTCATGTGACGACAGTGTCTAGTCATGTGAAAGGGAATCAAGGGATCGCTTCGTTACACTTAGACTGCTGCCAGAATTTCTACCTCATGATGGAAAGGGAGATAATTTAGCTTACCACCGAAATAAGTTTTAATCTTGGGTGGGCCAATGCTTATAAAACGCGGTCCAGAGGTGGATCATATAATTTTATACAAACGATATTACGATCAGATTTGTGAAGCGTAATTTTACCCTATAGAATAAACATTTTTACTTAAAAGAGGTTTTCTCGTTGGCCGTCTGAATTAGCCTAATGGGCCCTAATTGATCCGTGGGGTTGCCGACTCTGGTTTAAACTAAAAGTATGGGTTATTTTTGTTTTGTTGTGTCAGTGGTATCGGAAATTATCTATTTGTACGCAGTACTACTCATTACATGGGCTTGTTGTACTCTATATACATGGGCTTGTTGTACTTTATATACTTGGGCTTGTTGTACTTTATATACATGGCTTTTGTACTTTATATACCTGAGCTTGTTGTTCTTTATATACAGCAGGCTTTTGTACTTTATATACATGAGCTTGTTGTTCTTTATATGCATGAGCTTGTTGTACTTTATATATATATATATATATATATGAGCTTGTTGTACTTTATATACACATGAGCTTGTTGTACTTTATATACATGAGCTTATCGTACTTTATATACATGAGTTTTTTTGTACTTTAAATACATACGCTTGTTGTACTTTATATATACATGAGCTTGTTGTACTTTACATATACATGAGCTTGTTGTACTTTATATACTTCAGTTGTTGTACTTTATAAACTTAGCTTGTTGTACTTTATATACATGGGCTTGTTGCACTTTATAACATGAGCTTGCTGTACTATATATATATATATATATATATATATATATATATATATATATGTCCTTGTTTTTACTTTATAGAAATGAGCTTGTTGTACTTGAGATATATATATGAACTTGTTGGACTTTATATACATGAACTTGTTGTACTTGATATACAGTTGAGCAGAACATGTTGCTGTAGGTTGATGCGGATTTAAGGTCAAAGTCACCAGGCCCCCACCGAGCCCTGAAATTTGAAGGGCAACACAGAGGCCAAATGTTAACCCTTTTTTTGTCATATTTTAAGCTGCTCAATATGTTTTTCCGCCTGGGGCTTCCTTAACCGACAAATTTCTGATTCTGGCGTTAGGGGTTATATTAACAGACATAAGGCTGCTTCTGGCGTTAGGGGTTATATTAACAGACATAAGTCTGCTTCTGGCGTTAGGGTTATATAAACCGACATAAAGTCTTCTTCAGGCGTTATAAATGGGGATAGTGAATATACGTACGTGTATATGTCAAACATTTTTATTAAATGGTATTTTGAAAATCTATTTTCAACCGTAAATATATTAAGGACTTTAATATCGTCTGTCAGGGATAGAGGTGTTGTGCTATTTGAGCTACACTTGTCTGTAATATTTTTGACGAAAGATAATTAGATAATCCCTGAAACTGTCCTCAGTTGATTATGGATTATAGCAGGCCACTAGGTTGGAGGGCAAATACTAAAAAACGCCAATGCACTGTTTTAAAATGATTTTTTTATTTTTGGAGTAGGAAACTGCGATTCGATATAAGTCATGGTCTTGTCAGGATTTGATAAAAGTCATGGTCTTGTCAGGATTTGATAAAAGTCATGGTCCTGTCAGGATTCAATAAAAGTCATGGTCCTGTAAGGATTTGATAAAAATTATGGTCCTGTCAGTATTCAATAAATGTCATTGTCCTGTCAGGATTTGATAAAAGTCATGGTCCTGTCGGGATTCAATAAAAGTCATGGTTCTGTCAGGATTTGATAAAAGTCATGGTCCTTTCAGGATTCAATAAAAGTCATGGTCCTGTCAGAATTTGATAAAGGTTATGGTCCTGTCAGGATTTGATAAGGTCATGTCCTGTCAAGATTCAATAAAAGTCATGGTTCTGTCAGGATTTGATAAAAGTCATGGTCCTTTCAGGATTCAATAAAAGTCATGGTCCTGTCAGAGTTTGATAAAGGTCATGGTCCTGTCAGAATTTGATAAAGGTCATGGTCCTGTCAGGTTTGATAAAGGTCAAGGTCCTGTCAGGGTTTGATAAAGGTCATGGTCCTGTCAGGATTTGATAAAGGTCATGGTCCTGTCAGATTCGATAACTCTCAGGCGGCAGTTTTTTTTTTTTTTTTTTTTTTTTAAAGATGAATTGATAAGCAAATGAACAACCAGTTTTCTTTTTTTTTTTTTTTGAGGTGTGCCATTGAAAGTCTAAGACTAGCAGTTGGACAATTACAACAGGATGTAGTATTTATTTCTCATTTATTCACTCGAGTTGCACTTCAGTGGTAGTGTTAAAATACAAAAAAAAATAATCAGTCATCCATGGCACCGTGACCAAAAACTCGTGCTTACCTGACATCCTACATAAAAATTCCAGTCGAGTTACAGCAAGAAGGCTAATCCTAAACCTGTTTCTGGAAAAAAAGTTAATACAGGAATTACTTCGCAGACAAGGAAGCTGTGAATATGTTTTTTTACACTAGGATTTTCACTTGTGGACCAAATTAAAAAAAGCTCAGTTGTTTATTACAGGATTTTTTAATCTGCTGATGATACTTTAGCGTTTACTTAGATCAAAAGAAAACATCCAAAATGATGGGAAGATACAGATTTTGTGTGATAAATTCTTTGATTTTGTTGAATCTCATACACATGACACTTTCTTACTCCAGGTAAATTTTATTTTCTGAAATGAACATGGTGTTAAATTTAATGAATCATTTGTTTCGTTAGAATGTAATTGACCTATGTTTGGCTATAACTAGAGATGTGACGAAGTTTGAATTCGAATCCGACGACATTCGAACTTCCACGTTTTGAGCAAATTCGAATCCGACGGATTTAAAAAAAAATCCGTCGGATTCGAATTTGAAAAATTACCGTTTTCAGATCAAACACGGCCGTAGAAATTGTAACTAAAACTTAAAAACCTAGAGACTATCGAAAACCCGAATAGAGAAAACAGATAAAAAATAAGCTCTTGGACCCTGACTCAGCTGTCCATAGATTAGACGTCGTGTTTGGTCATGAACGTATTTTAGATACACCCCTCACGAAAAACACTGTTTTCATCCGAGGCTTTCTAAACCTCGGAATGGATATGCAGTTGGAATGGCGGAGTGGATGTGTGGATTTGAATGGCGAAAAGCTGGTTATGTGTGACCAAGTGGAGTGAGTTGGAATGACATTTGGAATAATTTGGAACGAGTTGGAGGAATGACTTTTGAAATAAGTTAAAATGACATTTGAAATGATTTGAAATGCCATTCTGAATGATTTGGAATGGTTTAATATGAATTTGAATTACAATTGGAACGATTTGGAATCATTCCGGAATGACGTTTGAAATGATTTGAAAGATTTGGAATTATATATATAGAATTAGGTATATTATACACACTCACATAAACACTAACACACACATATATAAATATATATATATATAAATATATATATATATATATATATATATATATATATATATATATATATATAAAGTGCCACTTCTACTGTGTATTTTAGTATCTTGTCTGCCTAGGATTCTTTCACTCTGTAGCCACTCGTTCTATTACACAGCCCAACAAAAAAAATTTTTTTGCGAGTTGCTAAGAATGTTTGAATGAATTTATAGCAATTCATGGAGTGCTGATTTCAAAACTGCCACTGCTTTTGCTGAATTGGCTCTAGTTTCTGAGATATTGGACACCCTTGAAAATATAATTGTAACCTTTGTGTAAAACAAATGCAATAAGTTTGGTGTCTGTTGTTTAATTTAACTATACCAAGTTATAACTTTGTTTAGTTTTTCTTTTATAGCTGCTTTCTACAGACATCATGAGTTTATCACGAAAGATGCTGCAAACGAAATCCGAATGTATTCTGTTACATCTGTGGAGAATACATGATTGAAAAGCAAAGAAATATAATCGAATTTGTGCAGCAGGCATATTTGGCTTATCTCGGTGTGAAGTCTTGGGCTCCCCACAGGTCTGCAAGAAACTGTGTGGAGAGCCTACGGCAGTAGGACAAATGATGAGAAGAAAAGTCTAAGTTTCGGTGTACCAATGGTATGGCGAGCCGAAAGACCATTTGGTGATTGCTATTTTTGTATTGTGAATGTTAAAGGCTTCAATCGCCACAAGAAATCTAAGTGAGATTATCCTGATCTTGAATCTGCAAGGAGACCAATTCCACATAGCAGTGAAGTTTCTATACCAGTGTTTAGTGGATTATTAGAGCTTTCACCATCAGACTCTGACGAGGGGCAAGATCTGGAGTTTTTGGCAGGTGAAAAAGTGGAAGCGATTATGAAGGAAGTTCTTCAACACCTCAACCATTTAGTCAGAAGAACTCCAATGACCTGATAATATACCTAAATATGCCCAAGCAAACATCTGAGCTTTTAGCGTCCAGGCTCAATGAAAGAAATTTTCTCAAACAAGAATTTTTAAAATTTCTTATCGGAAAAGAGGAAGAGTTTCTTCTTCCATATTTCAGCCAAGAGGAAGATCTTGTTTACTGTAATGACATCCGTGGATTTCTGCTCTAAATGGGACTACAAGACTACCATTCCAAAGACTGGCGTCTTTTTATAGACAGTTCCATCAGAAGCTTGAATATTGTTCTGATACACAATGGTAACCGTTACGCATCTCTTCCTGTGCTCACTCAACAACACCTAAAGAAGAGTATGAGAATATCAAAACAGTATTGCAGAAAGTCTGTTATTATGAGCATCAGTTGTCCAATTTGTGTTGATCTAAAAATGGTAAACTTCTTGCTTGGGTAGCGGTCAGGATACACAAAATACCCGTGCTTCATGTGCCTTTGGGATAGCAGAGCAAGGCAAGATCATTGGACAAGAGTGGCATGGCCTGTAAGGGAAACCATGACTGTAGGTAAAGAAAATATCATCAACAAGCCACTGGTTGACAAAATAAGATCATTCTCCCACCGCTGCATATCAAATTAGGTCTAATGAAACAATTTGTTAAGGCTTTGGGATTTTTGACGGTCCTCCAGATTCGAAAACTCATCAACGATCAAAATTTCACAGATTTCACGGATCACCTTGAAGCTTCTTCATGGAACAGTTTTGTTTCAGTTGTCAGGAACTTCTTAGGTAATAACAAAGCAGAGAAACTGGTACACGATATGCTCGCTAACTTCAGAAACATTGGAGCAAATATAAGCATCAAGGTACATTACCTGCACAGTCATTTAGACAAATTTCCAGGTAACTTTGGGGACTTCAGTGAGGAACAAGGCGAGAGGTTCCATCAGGATATGAGGTCATGGAGGAGGATATCCAAGGAAGATGGGACATAATATGATGGCTGACTACTGTTGGAGCCTACAGCGCAATTGCCCCAACGACACACATAGGAAGTCGAGCAAACAGCGATTTGCTATGCATTACCATAGACAATTAACATATTAATTAATTAATTAGACATAATTAGTTTTTCAAATGAAAATGTTTTCTTCTATAGCACTATTACATATCTTTTTAAACAAAATTCTGCATGACTATTAACATTTTCACTAGTATTTGTTAGTATACTATTTTACTTCATGCAATTCTTGACAATTTTCAAACACGGTGCATACATTATTTAATTAATTTTAATTATCTCGTAAAATAGAGCCAATCTAGCAAAAGTACTTACATATTCTACAAATCAGCATGGTTGACTTTGTATAAAATGATTCAAATATCACTGGCAATGAATTCACTGTTTACCAGTGTTATAGATAGTCTAGATACAGACGCTTTCAAACTCCGTACAGTAATATTTATAACAGAGGCACTTGGATTCCGTGTATATGGTAATATTTATTATAAACACAAGGTACATCACATGCAATATGGCCCAACATCAATTTCACTACTTACAATAACATCAATATCAACTGATAATCTACTTGGTGTCCACTCTCGGCTCTATCTATAAATCTAATGTCCTTTCACTCTGGTCACTAGCTTATATCGAGACCGAAGTCGATCCCCTCATCCCCTCTCAAACCAAGTCACGTGACTGGTCTCTTGACCATCGTCCTGATGTAGGGATGGGAGCGACAGTTGTTTCACCCCCATAAAAATTAGATAAGAAAAACCACATAAGTAGAATTAAAGAGAATTTTATTTTATGCAAAGCATCTTGTACTGATGATTCATTAACAATGTGGCTACCTGTGCTTTACGCATTAGTTTATGCTACCGCCTGTTATGCGAAAAAATGCCAAAAATCATCGTTAGCATTGGAGGAGGCACGGAACGGTACCTTTGTTACTTATTCCCTTTTAGCCATGTGTTGACCCAAATCCGAATCACATTCGAATCCGACGGATTTATATTTGCCAAATCCGAATCCGACGGATGCGGATTTTCATCAGCTCCGTCACTTCCCTACTATAACATTTATTTCCACCTATAGAAAAAAAAGTGGCTTTTGAAAAAGTCGGTTTATATCTAAATGCAAAATTTTAACTTGAATATTTGATTATGATTATCATTTGGGTTGTTATAGTCGTTATCCAATCTAAATGAAAGGTAAATATTAAATAAAAAAGAAATAGGTGTGCTTTTTTAGAGCATTTTCGAAAAAAAAAATGCTCTATTGTCCCCATTTTTGTCTGTCCGTCTGTCCGTCCGTCATCACCCTAGATCTCAACAACCATAAGTCCTAGACCCATGATGTATATATCATTTTGTAGGTCTTGGCCTGCCAGAAATGACTTTTCCATTTCGCGATCTGACCTCTCAGGGCCGTAAAGGGGCCTTAGTACCGTTTTTTACTATATAAGCTATATTAATAAAGAGGCGCTATATCTCAGCAACTATAAGTCCTAGACCCATGATGTATATATCATTTTGTAGGTCTTGGCCTGCCATGTGTACATCAAAAGTTCATTTCGCGATAGGACCTCTGGGGGCCGGGCTTCAGGGCTCCTAAGGGCTTATATATTATATATACACCTTGTACGTTCAATAACCCGTTCATTTGGTGCGAAATACTGCAGCACGTAGTTTCACCAAGATTTATTAAGAAACTCATCAAATGAAATAGTAAGCTTGTGTTCTGAGTTTAATTGAAAGTATCAGAGCTATGCAACAATTGACGGAGTTTTCGGACGATTAAATGACTATAATTTCGAATGTTTTCAATTATGAGTCCTATTTCAGTAACCACAAACCACTTGTAGTTAGATTTAAGAGACAATAATTTTTTTTCAAATATAAAGAAACGTCTTTATAATTTTTTTACAAATATATGCATTACACAATTGAATTTATAAACATTTCCAAAATTTACAAATATTTACTGAAAGCTAACAAACGTACTGATACATAACACGAAAATGCGCTAACACGTCCTGTGTCCAGAATGGAACAGGCTTAATTGCTGATTTAATATTTATATATATATATATATATATATATATATATATATATATATATATATTGTTACAACTCTTTAAAAATTCTAGTTTATGGAATTAAAACAACACCTGGCCGGCGTGGGTTCCAAGAGTTTACTAATATCTATCAACTTAAATAAACAACAACAACTGCAACATGGCCAATTTCTTCAGGCTTCCACGTCCTCTCTCTCCACCACGTCATAGCGTTCAATATCTCGATGCACTGTGCGCACCGGGGGAGTCGTAACACTGCCCCCCCTCTTAAATCTGTCCGTCCCGGACAGGTCAGTTCTCACAGCAGTCTGTCCACATGAACCACTTTCATCTTGGTGCGGGTGTTTTGTATTCTGTATACGACGTCGATTTTGATTTTTTTTTCGAGCCATAGAATGTAGTTCCTCGAGTCGAGATCTCAGTCCATTGGCATAATCTGTTTCCATGGAGGGAGCGTCTCTGGGAAGCCCGAACATAGGGTCACAGGGTAAGCGGAGTTCCCGGCCAAACACTATCGTTGATGGCGGGTGACTGTTGAGGACCCCTTTGAGGGTATCCTTGGCTTGTTGCTAAGAGTATGAGGGCTGATTCAATGATGACTCGTATTTGTATTTGTGTTTCTACCACACACAGTCTCATAACAATTAAACGTACAACAAGGGACGATGATCAATTTAACAAGTCGTGTGTACAACACCCAGATATATTTATTTATACAAAGGCACCAGTCCGTAACGGGATCTGGTGACTTCTCATAAGCAAAGATAATCCAATCTGCAGCAAAATAATCCAATATAAAATGAATAAGGGAACAAATGACGTTATCACTAGTTAACTCTCTCTCTATTTCCTTCTCACTTCTCTCAAACAGAGACACATCCAATCGACTAGCTATCACTCAGTCGGATTGCGACCAGTCACCCTAGGACCCTCGGTCGAATGTCTACGAATCTATCTTTCATTCCTCATATCACTTTTCCCACGTGACCCTTAGTAATCAAATATAATATCTGTTTCTTTCAAACTTTCAAATTATGGGGTGGAGCCTAGATGAGGGAGGGGGGAGAAGTACGTCATATAGACAAAGACAGTAGTAACTGGACATCCATCCCTTTGTCGGCAATTGACCCGGGCCAGTGACCAGGGAGAATTCCCCGTGGAATGTAACGTGTTTCTGTTACCCGCTGCCTCGTTCACCTTCCGCTGTCCACCTGGCTGATGACACGGGGGTGGGGTAAAGAAGGGAAACTTGAGAACGGGACCGTATATTATTATACATGGTATAATATACAGCTTAACGTTAGTAATACTATTAAGCTAAGGGTTGGAGTAAGGGGATGGTTTCGACAGATTAGTCACAACCCGTGACAGTGACCCATCGTTTTGTGGGTTGCTCGTCGGCAGGTTTTATCGTAGGTGCAGGCGTTTAGCCGTCTGATCTCCATGTATATTTTGGCGTCATGGATGCTGGCGTAAATTCTGATCGATCGGGGTGCTTGTTCCTCTGGACCAGCTCTTGGGACTGGCCATCAGGGCAGGCGCAGCAAGGGGTCGCTGGCCTCATTGGGTGCTGGGTCTTCATTGGCCGCCGGGCCTTCATTAGATGCTGGGACTTCATTAGGTGCTGAGCCTTCATTAGATGCAGGGCCTTCATTAGGTGTTTGGCCTTCATTTGATGCTGGGACTTCATTAGGTGTGTGGCCTTCATTATGTGCGGGGACTTCATTCGGGGCGGGGACTTCATTAGGGTATCCGCAACAATCGTTGTACTCTCTCCGGTTGTTATTGCTGCATGGCATGTTTCCCTGCCAAGGCTGGCTAAATTGTTTTCACTAGCATCCATTTCTGCTGTCTTTAATAAATGTCCACTCACGTTATTCAATTGTATGTCTTTGACTACATCGGGTCACGGGATTGAGCGTGATGCCCCAGTATCCAATAGAAATCACACTCAAACTGTCCAATTTTTCCTTTTACATACAGGCTTGATTTGCACGCACTTTAATCCTAATGGCTGCAGAGGCGCCACAATTCCAGCAGCAGTATCACTCATATCAGCATTCCTCGAATCGTCGCTTATCTTTTGCTCTTTTGAGGTAATGACCTCTTCGACCACCTTGCGGATCTTGTTAATTTGCTTATCTTCATCAACTTCCAGTTACCTGGCATGGTGGTCAGTCTGGACGCGTTCTTAGCTGCTTCGTAAGACAGAGCATACACCAATGCTTCACTGGTCTTGCGTTTCCCACTTATCATAATGGCCTTTTTTAGATCTGGATCACGAATGGCATCGATGAAAGTGTCGGTTATTATGACGTCCAGAAATTCCTGTGCCGCGGCAGGGTAAGACAGGCGCGCTAACCTTTCAATATCTGTGTTTAATTCCTGCAAAGATTCCCCGGATTTTTGTTGCCTCGATTTCAACTGAACTCTAAAGCACGTCTTGCATGTGCTCGTCGCCGTACCGTAACGTAACTCTAGTACTTTTACAACAGCTTGATAATTTCCCGGGTCGTTGACAGTTCGGAGCATCTCCAGAGGCCCTTACCTCCTAGAGCCAAGACAAAGGCCGTGGCTTTGTCTTCTTCTCTGGTCAGTTGTTTATTTGCACTGCTGCCTCAAACTGTCTCTTGTATACGGACCATGAAATTGTGCCATCAAATGTAGGCATGGGCATCTTGCCTACGGTTGTTGGGGTTGCAGTCTGTGTCAACTGAACTTTCCTCAGTTCTTCCCTGATATCTCCAATCTCTTCATCATATCTGGCAGTTGTGTCTTTGATCTGAGCCTGGAGTTCCATTATCCGGCCGTCGACCTTTTCGTTAATCTCAGCCTTCACCTTCTCAATTCTAGTGTTGAGATCTCCCTTCAGATATATTTCGTCTCTTATTGCTTGAAGTAATTCTTTCCTTTCATTCTTAAGTAATTCTTTCATTTCATTCTGGCCTTCTTTCATTTCCCGTCTTAATTTTTCTATTTCAGACTCTACAACTAGAAGTTTACTTAGCTTCTTACCGGCCATTTTCAGAAAAAAATCTTCACCTCTGACACCAATGTTACAACTCTTTAAAAATTCTTGTTTATGGAATTAAAACAACACACAGGCTGGCGTGGGTTCCAAGAGTATTTAGTAATATCTATCAACTTAAATAAGCAACAACAACTGCAGCACTTGGCCAATTTCTTCAGGCTTCCACGTCACTGTCTCTACCGCGTCATCACGTTCAATATCTCGATGCACTGTGCGCACCGGGGGGAAAGTCGTAACAATATATATATATATAAGGTAGATGGTTATTTAATAGCCATTACACTATATTAAAATATTCAAAAGTAGATAGATAGGTAGCAGTAACTGTATGAATTTTATTAGCCAGCTAATGTCAAATTTATGGCGTTACCCTTCTTTTGCTTGCATACTTTGTCTGCTTAAGACAGAATATATTGAAAATTCTCTTTCTTTCTTTAGTTTATTTAAACTTCAGCTCCGCTGATGTCAATGACACCAAGGCTGCCAAATGACATCAATGTGACATTTCAGTCTGAGGCAAACACATTCGCTGAACTCAATCTGAAACGTGTGGACCACATCACCAGTAATGTACCTATCTACACAATAGACACAGACGAGGAAGGGGTCAAGATTAAGAAAGAGGACGTCCAGGGAAACGAGGTATCCGTCTTGCCCTGGATGTGTAGAATTATTTGTTCTTATTAAACTTCATTATACTCGTCTTTGTACAAAGTGTAAACAAGATATTTTTACAGTGATAAGTTTTGTCACTTTTAATATGGAAGTAATTCTGAAATATAAAAAAGTTGTCCGTAGATACAGTCAAGGTCGTCACTCATCACGTGTATGGGGGGGGAGGGCAAACTGAGCTTATTTCAAGGGTTATGTGTGTCTTCGGTGGGTCGGTGGAATGAACGAGCTTTGATCACGATTGTGTGTGCTCGTGTATGTTTGTGTGTGTATATATATATATATAAGTGTATATATATATATATATATATATATATATATATATATATATTCGGAATAATCAAAGATAGAAGGAGTGTGAATGGATAGACGGACGGAAGTCTACGTATGCAACTTAACGGGGAGTATTTGTGTTTGAAAAACAAGTGTTGTTATTGAAAATTAGGAAGGAGTTTAATTAAGATGTAAATGATTTCTGACATTTCAGTTTTATTAACTATTATAGCGCTGTGTACAAAATAAGCCACAATATGGTTTCTTCATTAAGTTTAAACAACATAATCTGATCAGCACCATTCGTAGATTCATCAATGAGCTAATGTTGGAGTTGACTCTTGAAATGCATTATTAAAATTGATTGTTGAAGTTGTTCATGTTTGTATTTCCATAACACGGTGTTATCAAGATTGCAGTGAATTTTTCTTTATTAATGTCTGGTTTCCTGTGTAACTTTGGTTTCTGCGTCTTGTATAATGTGTATACATGTAACGGTGTCTATACAAATAAATACTAAATGTCGGCTATGAAAAATATCAATTTAGTCCAGGCTATTTAGTCAGTTTTACAGTTTGTGTGATTATTTCTACTGTGTTTTTACTGACGTTTTTTGTAATCATATTAATTATTCTTTGATTTTACTCTTTGATATATTTTGTGATTTATTCCTCATTATAATTCGATTTGCATCATATTTTTAGAATATAGCATTTTACCAAGATGCTAAAAATGATGCAGTCATCCAGGTTTTAAGACTAAACGACAGTGTTGGTCAGACGGAAAAATTTATTATAACGGTCAGTTGCTTTATACTTATGTTTACATACATTGCAAATGCCAATGTACATGTATTTAAATATATAATAATATTATAAAATTGCGTACATATTCATATAAGAATATATTCAAACAAAGAAACAATTACACAAAACATTCATTTACATTCATACACTCAAAAATTCATTGTTAGATTCATGCATTAAAACACTTATTAATATAAACGTACATAATAAGAAGTAAATAAAAACTTAGATATTAGATAAATATGAGCCTAGATTTAGATAAATATAAGCTTAGTTATTAGGTAAGTATAAACCTAGATATTAGATACATTTAAACCTAGATATTAGATACATAAACTTAGATATTAGATACAGTTTTTTTGTTTAGGATTATAATTCTATCTTCCATTTTTTTATTAATAGAAGAGGGAAGTACAGACAAGGTGATGACATGTATTCAATTTTACCTGCCGTAAGATCTAAAAGACAAACATCAGAACATGGCGACCAATCAGATTTGACCAGTCAGCGCTATGAAGTTATGCCAATGAAGACACCCACAGAACGTCAGACAGATTTTATGACTGCTCGTAAGTTAAAACACTGAATCGTATTTATAGTATTCAGTGAATGGCATGTTACACACTTCGTATTTATGATGTCCAGTGAATATCATGATTTTGTTTACTTTGGGCTTTCTTCATTTTATCCACTTTATTTTTTAAACAATATAATTACAACTAATACATTGTTTTTTCATGATACTTACACAATTAGCTAAAATATTTAATTAAGGATCACATATTAGCTAAAATATTTTATTTAAAAATTACGCTTTCATTAACAATTATCCATCAGTTTAGTTTATTTTAATGATGACTAAGAACTGTTTCGTTGTAGCTAAAGTTAGTATTACGTCTCTAAAGCAATCGGAAATGATACATTAGACCATAGGCATGGGTAAATTAGGCCATAGGCAAGGGTAAATTATGCACATAGGCAAGTGTAAATTAAAGATATATGCAAGGGGTAAAGTAGGGACATAGGCAAGGGAAAATTAGGGACATAGGCAAGGGTTAAATTAGGGACTTAGGCAAGGGTAAATTAGGGACTTAGGCAAGGGTTAAATTAGGGACATAGGCAAGGGTTAAATTAGTGACATAGGCAAGGGTTAATTTAGGGACATAGGCAAGGGTTAAATTAGGGACATAGGCAAGGGTAAATTAGGGACATAGGCAGAAGTGTAAATTAGGGTAAATGTCGTCAATGGACAACATAAATGTATTTTCTGGGTGACATAAATGTATCCCAGTTATAAAAAACTAGATTATGATCAGAATGCATTTATTCTAGAACTACACAAACATCATTAATAGCTGGGGTGGTTCCACTTAGAGCCTATTGTATCAGTGAGGACCCAATCAACCCACATTTTGGGTTAAACATGTGAACGGCTGATGGTGCTGTAACTGAGTTTATAAAGTTCGTTTCACTAATATGACGTTCTCCTTTCATTTCTGTTAGCATTTAGCAAACTTTAAGATTCCCAGGAGACTTTTTAAGTTTAATATAACTTTCTAATTTTGCATTCATTTGGACACACAGCTCCTAAGTTTGATTCCTTTGAGAATTTACGTGTGCTGAGCAAGAGATTTCAACAAGATTGCGAAATCCTCGCGAAGAAAGCGACAGTCCATCTCCACGTACTATGTGGACGTCACGGCCTACCTGGACTACACGTGTTGCAGCAGGTTTCTAAAAGATGCACTATACGATGAAGTAGAAACACTGAAAAAGATCAAAAGAGTATTACGCTTTTATATTTAGTGGAGTAAGTAATGAATGACAATACGTTATAAAATGACTACCTCATAGAATAAAATAAAGTAAAATGTCATATAAAGAATAGAATTGAGCGGTTTAAGCCAGATTAGCCTAACAAGACAATTATATATATATATATATATATATATTTGAGAATGTCCAAAGAACGAAGGAGTGTGTGAATGGATAGACGGACGGAAGTCTACCTATGCATCTTAACGGGCGTATTTGTTATATATATATATATATATATATATATATATATATATATATAAAAGCGATTAGGGATCTGTGTTAAATCGAAAGTAAAAAATTAATACAACAGTATTCCAGTTTAAAATATTATCATATATCGGAACTGCCCGAAACAAACGACCACATCAATCAATGGTATGATGATGAAATAATTAATATTGCTCGTACGGCTTTCACTGGCTAAGGTCACTTCACTTATTTTACCAGATGAAGCCTTTGAGGCCTATAGTAACAACCCAAGATGTGAATTAGACCAGTTTTGGCTTACAACGATGTATCAAAGCAATAGCGTCATCGAACTTCTTCAGCCAGATAATTGTCCAGCCGCCCGTCAACAATGTCAGGTTTTCAATTCTAGGCTTGGTGAGCTAGGGAACTTTAACAGTGTGTGATGTAAAATCTTGTCACTGAAGGATTATTCCAATGTTGACATTAAGGATATGTTTGACCGAAACATAAGAAATATTTATACACAAATTTGATTTTTTTTTTTCAGTAATTTACCTTAAATGTTTATTTTCTTTCCCAGATTGACCTCATTTATCAAAACTTTGAAGCCAACAATATCCATCTACGTGTGAATTTAAACAAGTTTTGATTTTTAAGGTAAAATAAAAACATGTATTTTACTCTTTCAAAACCTTTAGCCCATTACTGGACTTCAAATGTTTGTCTCTTGAACGAATGACTATGTCTGTCTTTTGAGTGAGTGATTTGGTTCTCTTTAATGAGTGATTTGGTTCTCTTTAATGAGTGATTTGGTTCTCTTTAATGAGTGGTTTTGGTTCTCTTTTAGCAAGTGATTTTGTACCAAGTCCAAACACAGCTGATTTTATTAATTTACTTGTTGCTTTGAAATGAATTAGCAAACTTACATAATAACATTTACTGCACATACTTTTTTTTAAATTGTTCAACAGAGTTCTGCATCGTTCCAGTTGTTTTACATATATTATTATAGCTATAAAGTTGACACTATGTCAGTCTTGAACAATTTTACAACATTTCTCAACTCAACTGATGGAAGAGATTTCAGTTTCCCATACGATCATGCAATGCTGTTTGTTGGGTATGTACTTAATGTTGTTTGTTAGGTATGTACTGAATGTTGTTTATTTGGGTATGTTTTTTTCAATGTTGTTTGTTAGGTATTTACTAAATGTTGCTTGTTGGGTATGCATTGCATGTTGTTAGTCAGGTATGTGTATTGAATGTTGTTTGCTGTTTATGTACTAAAATATTTAAAATGTGCAAGATGATTGAGCTCATTGATAATGCATTTATAAAACGTCGTTTAAAATCACACTCGTCATTTATTACGTAGATTTATAAATGTTATAAATTGTTGTCTTCCACTTAGATCTGATTTATGGACAGTGAGCGTGGATATATTAGGTAAATATATTAGGCAGTTATATCAATATACATCAGATTTATTATAAGGTTATACTTTGCAATGAAACAATAAGCATTGACAAAAAATATATTTGTGAATGGTTATAATTATTATTGGAATAATTTTTTGAGTATTTTGACCACTTGCCTTCGTACTCATCGTAAATGTAGTTCTTGTATCGAATGTCTTCCTTTGTTTACTATTGATAGGTTCAAAATGTAGTGTTAAAGTTGAAGGTCAAGGAAGATTCAGTTAGATAATACTTTCAGAAAGTAGTAATTAAACCACAAACTTTCTGAACATTCTTTGAATCTTTACAATTACATCTATTTATAACACCCTCTCTCTCTCTTTCTCTCTCTCTCTCTCTTTCTCTCTCTTTCTCTCCATTCAACCCTATCTCTCTCTTTCTCTCTCTTTCTCTCCATTCAAAGCCCTATCTCTCTCTTTCTCTCTCTTTCTCGCCCTATCTCTCTCTTTCTCTCTCTTTCTCTCCATTCAAGCCCTATCTCTCTCTTTCTCTCTCTTTCTCTCCATTCAAGCCCTATCTCTCTCTTTCTCTCTCTTTCTCTCCATTCAAGCCCTAGCTCTCTCTTTCTCTCTCTTTCTCTCCATTCAAGCCCTATCTCTCTCTTTCTCTCTCTTTCTCTCCTTTCAAGCCCTATCTCTCTCCAACCATCAATTTCCATTTTGCTGTGTGAGAGACAGCAGAATTTGAGGTCAATTATTTAAAATGAAATTTAATGAGAATATATTTTTTCGTTGCTCTATTCTCGTCTGTGTGTTTTAGGTTTAGCCTGGGTCGAAACACTGTGCCGTACAGACGGTGTGAGTTCTTCAGTCATTGAAGACATGGGGAATTACTCAGCTATATTTACTGGAGCATGAACTTGGACACAGGTAGAGGATTACAGAATTTCATTTACTCCTTAAAGAAAAAAAAAACAACATTTCTCGTTGCACTGTGCAGGTCAAACTTTAGCCCCCCACCCCTTCTCATATGTGATAAGTGCTAAAGCGTACACATTGAACGTTAAATTATTTCCATTTTTTATCCTCTGTTAGGTATTTCTCTCGTGATAGTGCGACTGTCCATGGGAGAGAGGTTAACCGTATGCAGAACGGGTGTGAGCGGCCGTGGCTCTATGGCAAAAACAGTTCAAAATATAAATAATGAACTACCCGTCCCCGGCAAGTAGCGGTGAAAATAGTAAACGTTGTCTGGTCCGGAGTGAGAAAATGTTTGGGGAACGCACTGGTCTATAACGTCTATATAAATAATAGCGTTCTCGCGTCTGCGTTATATTGAAAGTAGGAATCAAAAATTCAAAATGGCGTCTTCCTGGTGTCTCAAATCTATAAATGTTTTTTTTTTTTTTTAATCTACAGTTAATGCGGTTCTCAAACATGAAACACAAGGCAAAAATGTGAAATAATTCCATTTAAATATTGCCTTATTTTAATTTCTACATCATATTGCATCTTTGTAATCTTTGTAAACAAATCATGAGAAAAATTAAATCTGTCCGAACCAAAAAGAAACCTAGTCTACTGATTAAACCTAAGGGAATATAACTCTATGCAAAGGTTTTGCTGTGTAGTTAGCTAGTCATTTCATAATTTAACAGTCGTAATATATAAATGTTAACCTTGTGTGCACTTTATTTTGTATGGAAAGAAACAGTAGTTCGTAAGATTTGCAGTTTTCTTCTGTCGCCAAAAACGTAATTGTAAAATTGTCATTGCTTGAACTGGTTTGCCTAAAGAGTAACATACATTACTAGCTGTACACTGTAAAACATTTGCATGGGAATCCCCTTATGCTGATCGGTAGGCTAGGTTATTTTTGGTTTCGAACGAATCCGATTTTTTTTCATGGTTGTATTTAAACTGGAATACTGTTGTATTAATTCTTTACTTTCGATTTAACGCACACTGGAAATGAGTATTATTATATATATTTTATTCGATTCTTAAACAAAGTTAGCCCTTTTATTCAATCACATTGTTGACCGCTTTAAAACAAAATGATAGGCAAACAACTCAACCCCGGAACAATTGGGTTTTCATTTTTTTCTTTCTTCAAACAACAATCATATTTTAAAATTAATATTTTAAGTCGGATTTCTTACTTAGAATAATTTTCTTTTAATTTTTTTAAATTAATATCAAGGGCCAACTTAAATAACGCCAAATGTATGTGGGGGTAGAGGGGAGGGGCGCCACGATTCACAAATTGTTTAATGATTGTCTCCATTGATTCATACTTTCCCCTATAGTAACCTCGATATATGCCAGGTGCCTATATTGCTCTAAGTTAAGCAGTTGGTAACAAACAGCATTCTACTCATAACCAAACCTATTTATTCCACTTAAGCAGTTGGTAAAAACCAGTATATTCTACTCACAAAAACATAATTATTTTAGCGGTAAAAATTATTACTATTATTGTATTTACGAAAGCACCAAGGGGCACAATCTCTGACTGAAAATAAAATAAGACATCAGGTTATCTTTAAGATGGCTTAGTCTGGGTAAATAGACACAAAAAAAAATCGTTCTACTTGAAAGACAGATATGCTTCCACTTTCACGTGGTCAAAAATTAAGCTTGGTATTATCTGCCCCCCCTCCCCCCACCCCCCCATCCTCCGGTGACAACAGTATTTACCAGCCCTCTTCCCCCTTAATTTGACTTTTTTTCTCTTAACTAAAACTTCAGTCTTCTAAAGTTAGATTGTACCGCCATTTTATAGGGCTGCCCTGGGTGTTTGAGGACCCCGGTGAGCCACAGTAACTGCGTGTCCGTGTGTGCCTTTCATGTATATCAGTGAGCCACAGTAACTCGTGTCCGTGTGTGCCTATCATGTATATCAGTGAGCCACAGTAACTGCGTGCCCGTGTGTGCCTATCATGTATATCAGTGAGCTACAGTAACTGCGTGCCCGTGTGCCTATCATGTATATCAGTGAGCCACAGTAACTGCGTGCCCGTGTGTGCCTATCATGTATATCAGTGAGCCACAGTAACTGCGTGCCCGTGTGTGCCTATCATGTATATCAGTGAGCCACAGTAACTGCGTGCCCGTGTGTGCCTATCATGTATATCAGTGGCTCCCAAACTTTTTTGACCCGTGGACCCCTTTTAGAATCAAAACTTTCCTACGGACCCCAAGTGAAAGACCTACATAAATGCATAATATACAAATTACAAATGAATGAAGAAAAAAACATTTTGACGAAGAAGTTTTCATTGAAATTATAATTTCTGTTTAAAATAAAATAAATTAATGACTTTAATGAGATGCTATGATTGTGTTTATGTCCATCTCAAGGTTTGTGAGTAGCAGCCGCAAATTCCCACGAGCACTAATTTCTTGTCGGTTTCTTTTTGTTGTGATGAGATTCATGACGGTACTGAATCCACGTTCTACCAAAAAGGAAGACGGAAAAGCAGTCAATAACTTCTGTACAATAACCCATAATGCGGGATATAAAATTGTTATCTGTTTTGTAACCAAAATTTGTGATATCATTGTTCATACAATGGTTTAAGTTCCTCATTTGTGGATATTTCAATAAGCTGCTCCTGTATTTCTACGGATTCATTTGTGCTAGGTATGTGAGTTTGTCCACTTGCGAAAGGGTTCAGCACCCAGTCGGGAATATCCAAGTAAAGAATGTCTTCAAATCTTTGGTTTATGTCTGCATGAAGAGCCGTTGAGTGTTGACAGTAGGCAAGGAAATCATCCCTGTTTTGCAATTTTAAAAAATTTCGAAACTGAGAATATTCTCCTCTTGCCAAATTTTGTTTTGTACAGAAAAATTTGCCACAATCGCAGACATTATCACATTACGCTTTTAGTTTTGATTAAATTTAATTGGTCACCTTGTAGTTTCAAATTAGTTTCGTTAAATTTGTCAAATAAATCAGTAAAATAGGCTATGTCATTTTTTGAGTTAATTAAATTGTGTCGCAAATCATTGTCTTTGCTTTCCAAGAATTCAGACTCAAAATCAAAGAGGGCATAAAAGCGATTTAAACATGTACCTTTGGATAACCAACATACTTCTGTGTGAAGTAGTAAACGATTATAGTCTTCATCATTTTCCAAACAAAGTTGAGCAAATAATCTCTCATTGAAAGCATTCCTTTTGATTTTATTAACTGCTTTAATGACATGATCTAGTGATCCATGTTAATTTTTACTAAGATTTTTTGCGACCAAATGATGTCGATGCATGACACAATGTACTGAAAATACATTTGGTGCAGCTTGTTTTAAGTATGTCAGAAAGCCTCGGTATCTTCCTACTATTGCCGGAGCACCGTCAGTAGCAATAGAGATGATATTAGTTAAGGGTATAGCTTTTACATGAAAATAACTTTTTAATTGAGGAAATAACGTTTCTTCTTTTGTATCGGTTTTCAAAAATTTAGCAAATAACAATTCTTGACAAAAAATTTCTTTTTTTATAAATCTTACATAAGCTAAAAGTAAAGCTTCGTTTCCTGGTAAAGTTGACTCATCAAGCTGTATAGAGAATTCAGATGTTTTAAAGTACTCACATAAAGAATTTTCTACGGACTGAGCCAATTCGTCAATCCTTCTTTATACTTCTTTACTCAGTGGAATTCTTTTTATAATGTCGAAAGCTGGTTTGTGCAACACGGTGAGTATTACCTCACTTACAGCTGGTAAAATAATGTCTTCACCAATAGTATGCAGCTTTCCGGACTTTGCAATCAATAAAGAAATGTTATAAGAAGCACGCAGTCAATCATCATCTCACGTATATGTTGTTCCAATGAGTTTCTGCAGTGACGGAGTATTAAAATATTTTTCTTTGACTGTTTGAAAAAGCGTTCAATCCTTATATTTTTTATCACTGTAAACCACACAATCTATCTGTCAAAAATATCTGCTAGCTTCTTTTATAAGACCCTAATTACAACGTCTTCAAACACACGTCCTTGTCTCTGATTGGTCGGTCCCTAATAGGTGATATTCTGTTATTTCTGTCAAAACAGCAGTATCCCTGAACTTTTGTATTTTAATGACAAACTAATTAACTAACTCATCCCTGACCTAATGATCCATATTCTTGAAAATACAATGCTCAACCTAGAAACTTTCGGACACTGATTCTTTGTAACATTAATCAAGCCCATGTGAAAGTTTGGCGCCATACATACGAAACCAGACAGTAGATAATTAGCTTATCACAACATTTGTCTCTTGAAAATAAAAGGGCGCTTAGCATTGCTTTTGATTCCAGCCTAACCAGGTCATCTTTTTTTCCACAGGTATGTGTCACCAAAAAATACAAACTCTCTCTAAACATGGCCGACATTGTAATCTCAGAGAGTCAGAGTAAATATGGGGCATTTTCTGCATTAGCGTGTTTTCTGCCGTCTGTCTCTTACCATGCCATGCTTGTTATTAACTTAATTAGCTGGTGCTTTTAGTTTATTTATTGTTTTTATTTTTATTTCCATTAAAATAAATTAATTTAATTTTACTATTTGACATTTAACCTTGCGCGGACCCCCTGGGGTTGTTCAGGGACCCCCAAATGAATAAAAAATTTCCGCGGACCCCCTGGAAGCTACCAGGGACCCCTGGGGGTCCGTAGGGACCACTTTGGGAACCACTGGTTTAAAACATTCACAGTTCCTAATCACAAAGTTGGTTGACGGCGACGTGGGCAGGTCTCTGGTCACTATTAAAGTGTTACACGGAAGGTTAACTCAGATTTTCGTTCAGATGAGAAGAAACCTTTAAGTCGTGAACAGCGCGGCATTCGTGAAAAAAAAAAAAAAACTGTTATGTTAGGTGAATGAGAAAAGAAGTAATGACACCAGACAAGGCAAGGAGCGGGTTTTGGGTTCAAATCGGACCTGAATTATGTTCGCCCATTTGCGTCATTTGTCATTACATCACAGTTTCTAATTGACAGATTTTATCATTGCTTAAAAAAAATTCAAACACTTCTATATTTCGCATACAATCTCCAAAATTTTGAAAACTGTAAAAAGACAAAAAAATATGTTCAATAATGATAAGAAGATATATGTATAAAATCAATGATTAACCGATACGAAATATAATAATACAATAAAAGTATTGGCACAAAAAGTGTCATTTTGTAGGTACTGGTGTTGTTAAACATCGGTAGGGATACATTTTTTTTTCTTTCTATTAACGCTGTATGTTGAACTTATTTAGACTGTTTGATATAGACAGTATCATGATCACCGTAAACAAAATCATGAATATTGATATAGACAGTATCATGATCACCGTAAACAAAATGATGAATATTGATATATACAGTATCATGATCATCGTAAACAAAATGATGACTATTGATAAAGACAGCATCAAGATAACCATAAACAAAATGCTGGATAGTGATATAGACAGTTTCAAGATAACTATAAACAAAATGCTGGATAGTGATATAGACAGTTTCAAGATAACCATAAACAAAATGCTGGATATTGATATGGACATATCAAGGCAAACTTAAACAAACTGCTGTATATATTTAAAAAAAAACTGTTAAAACATTTTTTGTTCAAACATTCCAGATCAAACTGTTAATGTGTGTGTGTATGTAGTGTTTCTCCATGTATCAGTAAACTGAGGAGAAAAGGGGCGTGATCACAGCAGATAAATCAGCTGACTAATTTGTAATCGTTAAGGCTAACATGACAACCATTTGAAAAAAACAAATACCGGCTAAACTTAAAATGTTTGTGTATTTCTCTGTAACGGTAAAACGGGGAGATAACATGAACACGTTAAAGCAAAGTGAACTGTAATAATTTGTAAATGATCAACCGATCAACAGCTTACGAATCATCATTCATACACAGACATTGTGTGTGTGTGTGTGTGTGTGTGTGTGTATATATATATATATATATATATATATATATGAGTCGTTTTGTGACACACAGAATATGTGTCAATTGATTTCATCGCAACGAAAGACACATATCAACGACAATAAAAAGCCGCTTTGGGACGTAAGACAATGTCGTATTCAATGGGATTCGCTCGGGTGATTTTAACGACAGATAGGGGCAATCTGACATAACCACAATTACTACAACTGAAACTAACTTACATTAACACGTACATTTCATTTCAATAAAAAAGTTGGTGTGGAACAAAAGAATGCTATCGAGGTGAAAAAGCCACGATAACAGATCAGTCGATCTTTGTAAGTTGCAGAGTGGTATGAATAATTAAACAAGGTTTTATATACATTGAAAGTACAGAGAAAATACAATGGACGAAAAATTACAAGAAACAGTTGCATTAAAGACGTGACATTAACATCTACAAAAATAATCCAATTACTGAGTTTCTGTTATTTTTAGTTAACAATGCATGAATATTTCTTGGTTGAACATAAAAAAGTACACAGCGAAAATAAAAGTTTCTAATATTGTTAATGAAAAACAACAAACAACGTATGCACTGGCTAAACTTACCCTCGGACCTCTAACGCATTGACATGACAGTACGGAGTCTGAACACATTGTACTGGTGGTATATAGACGCCGGAGAGTGGCTGGAAAACATTGGGAGCCGGCTGGTAGAGACTCGGGAAATGAGCGTTGCTCCCTGGGTTAGACGCCCCGCTCGCTACGCTGCTGCTAAATGAACTGAAGGATTCGTGTCGCCGACGATGTTTTCGGCGACTGCCGGGGAGCTTCTGACCGGGACTGACCGGAACAAACGGACCTCCGAAGTTGAAGCTATAGTTACTGGAGTACGCCGGCGGCGACGGTAAAAGCGATCTGGATGTACCGCTCCGGAAGGAGCTATGGGACAGCGAAGAAGCAACCGTGCCTCGCCTTGACTGACCGCTGATGCTGTTGGTAATGGAAGTGACCGTGACCGACTTTTTCAACAGCGTGTCCTCCTCGGCTGACCACTGCGGGGGGAGCAGAGACAGGTGGTACACGGTGGTGACGGTCACTTCGGGATCGCAGTGACCCTCTCTGACCAAAACAGTCTTGTCAGGGCCTGTTCCATGAGATGGCCCGGTCATGAATAACTTCAAATTGAGCGATCAGGTGGCCGTTGTTTTCCTCTTTTCCCACATCAGAGTCCCGTTGTTCCATATGTTTTAAAGGAGTGTATCCACAAACGGTGTTGATATGAAAAAAGCCGGATAAACATGTCTTTAATGTTTCCTTGAAAGTTTTTTTTTGTTTTTTGAAAGTAAAATACTGCAGATTTTTAGAACCAGCTCAGAAAAAAACAACAACGGAACACAGTCTACATAATTTAACTAGTGCATAGCTTTTATTTGAATTCTACCCTTTAAGTTAGACCAACACCATATTTTTCACACACACAAATTGTAATAATATGTCACTAGCAAAAGTATTAAGATTCATTCAAAGTAAAATTGAATGCACAGAATAGTTCCCAGCTTGAGGATTATAGTGTAAACATTTTTTTTTTGTTTACGAACTAGTGTCGTTGATATAAGTCAAACATAAATGTATTCTAACTTCTATGAATCAACAAGGGTATTGGTACAAATAAACTGGCAAATAATACTCCACAGAATTGTCAATGGAGACACAACAGAGTAGTTTTTCATAGAAAATTGATTATTTTCCACGCACATCAACAAATGGTGCTGTTTTATGAACTAGTTTCTTAAGTCAGGCGGAGCACTGCACTAGAAATTAGATCGGTCAACGTGTGTGTAAAAGGTCAGGAGGCTATGAAATGCTCAAAACGATGGCCGCATTAAAACACAAAAAACAGTCTTATATCACTTGTAGGTTATTCCATAACATGAGAACCCATTCATCCATGATAATTAATAGAGTTAAGACTGGACTCCCCACTTCTGGTACATATATATATTGGCGGCCCGGCTATCAGGAAGAAACAACATAACTCACTCACTGCTTGCCGTACACTCACTGTGAGAACTTAAGCCGGAGCCAACTCTGCTGTCCTCCGCAGGCGAAATGACAGATGGAAAAGATAAAGGGAAGATACCTGACTGAAAAACATGGGCAAGGGAAGAATCAATGCGGACTGTCACACCGGGAGATAGAATGGGGGCAGGGGGGATGGGTGGTGGTAGACGGAGAGGTTGAGGAGGGTTGAGGGGGAGGGGGAGGAGAAAGCAAGGTGGGGGGCGGGGTGAAAGAGAATCAGTTTGATAAGATACTGCTACACTTCCATGTAATGTGGGGAAACGGCGATGCCAGCCCACTGTACAGTGGCTCTTGTGATGCAGGCAGGTATGGGTACGAGCCACCAGCCAGAAGGCTATTTGAATTTGTTCTGCTCATGGGTGACGAATTATGAGTAAACTAAACTAAAGAACGATAAAGTCCAAACAGGCAATTAACGTTCACAGCGGACATAATTACTTGTTTCCTGCAATGAAAAAACAACTACAGTACAGCAGTACGGGTTATATATATATATATATATATATATATATATATATATATATATATAAGAAGGCTGCTAAGTTAGTAGATATTATAACACAAAACACACACAGAGACATCCGACGTATTTTACTGATATTATTTGTTGATTGTGTGTATTATATACTCTGTTTCAAGTTGTTCAACATAACAAAACTGTTACTCAATATCATTGTTTACTAACGGATGTGGGGGGGGGGGGGGGTGCACGCCTCCACTAAAACTAAAAATGGAGACGGTTGCATCTGGATCTAAAAATAAGCGATTCGAAAATGATTTAGTTTACAATGATTTAAAGTTCAATTTCTATAACAATATAATGGGTAAGACACGGATCTGTATGAAAGTAGACCTGTGCTAAATGGCAGAATGGACAATGACACCGAAAACTAATATTTTCGCCAAAATAAACCATTTGGTTGCACTAGTACGAAGTATTCGTCTTGCGTGTAGTTGTTGTGGTTTCGGTTGCCATGGCTACTTGGTAAACTTCAGTAAAGAAAACGAAATGCATTCTCGTCGCTGCCCTTACCCGCCTCGCACGAGTCCATAAATAGCAAACAGAAGATGAGAATCAATGTCACGTGACCAATGAGCTAAATATATATGCGTTAATTATTTACAAAAAAAAAAAAACAGCAATAACTGTCTGTTCAGAATGTATAACAACAAAGATAGTTTTATATGCTCACACACACGTGAAACGAACAAAAGGTCTCTCTTTAGAATATAAAATCACCAGCGGAGATGAAAGAGTCGTCTGTAATTAAAAAAAAAAAAGAAATGTACAATCTGAGATGGGGTGTTATTGAAAAGGTTCCAATATGAACGTGTTCATTGCGAATGACGCGAAGTAATTTATTAACAATGATAAAGAGGGACGGGAACTAGCCTAAAAATATTTCAGTTGTGTATACATTCAGAAACATGAAATTTACATTTTAAAAGACTTCACACAACACAATGGGATACTATATATATATATATATATATATATATATAGATAGATAGATAGATAGATAGATAGATAGATAGATAGATAGATAGATAGATATCATGTCTACGATACTAATTTATTTTTCATAAAACACATGGACATATTTCGTCCAACGATGTTTTTTTCAGAACCACAGTAAAAGCATGGCGAGCAATAACCTTTTGATGCGTGTAATTTGAAACAAAACTTTAATAATACCACGGTATTAATGGTTGTAACCAAACACTGTCGGGCTCTGGAAAATTTACGATGTGCTACGATACAGGGTAACCGGACACGGGACAAGGGAATCGATTCCAACACTAGGTCGAGCATACTACTACTACTACTGCACAGCCACATACCAGTATGCCCCGACTACGAAATCAGTCAAATAAATCACGTTTGTATAAATCACGACCATTGGTTTGTCTGAGACGAATAACAAGCTACAAAATAATATTTTAATACATGCGTACAAAATACAAAACGTTTGTAAAAAAAAAATGCTGAACTAAACGTCTATTAATCACTGGGTACGGTGATGTTTACGTCGCTAACATTTAATTACAACATTTTTTCTAGCTTTCACGTTATCAAGCATCTATTCCCACTGTGTACGGCGCAGTTTTAGATCCACTGTATGAAGCGCTTTGTTTGTCACATGAAAGAGATCAAATGTATGCACACTAATGAGATATATTTAGAAAATCAACCTAAAGTTAAAAGGGTTGGTTGTGGGGAGGGGGGGTGGATGGAGACCAAAGTAGAGAGATGGACATGATGCGAAGTCGCGACGCGGCGTCCTTAGCAACGTGCAATCAACCAACCAAAATATTTAGAGAACAGATTGTTGTAACCAAGCACAAGTAGAAGGGCGCTGGTGGCGCGGGGAAACACAGAAGTGGGTCAAACAATCAATAACACAAGGTATAAATAATAGACGTATGTAAACACGGGGTAAATATGTAGCACGAGCACACATGGAATGGAAGAAACAATGGCATGCTAATATCTTTTGTCCAGCTGGTTCTACAGTTAAAACAAATATTTCGAACAATGAAACCAACCCAGGTTAGGGGGACGTCATCCAGAGAGTAAACGAAACTGAGCTACACACACACACACAAGCACAGAGAGAGAGAGAGAGAAGAGAGAGAGAGAGAGAGAGAGAGAGAGAGAGAGAGATGGACCAGGGATCGAAATGAGAAAAAATTATATATGTAAACAACTTTCAAATGATCAACTCTGATGATGAACTCGGTGACGCAAATATTATAATCTTCGGAAATCTAAATGTTGATTTTTTTTTAACCCAACTTTTTTTTTTATAGTGTCTTGTCGAAAATTTCAGCGTTCAGAAATTAAGCGAAAGCTTTCAGAAAATTGTGCCGCATGATTTGACAGAGATAAATATTCACACACCCACAGAAAGTGAAACTTAAAAAAAAGCTATAAATAATTAAAAAAATTAAAAAGCAGTAACACCAGGAGGAAGTTTTCGAACTCATAATGATAATCGTCATATATAATATTATTCATTTCCAGTGTGCGTTAAATCGAAAGCGGAAAACAAGAATTCAAAATGGCGTCATCCCCTGTGTCTCAATTAAATTTTTCTTTTTGATATTATCTACAGTTTTCAATAGTTTCTGTGCTTTTAATTATGAAATGTAAAAGTCCCCAATATCAAAAAATAATAATTATCATATAATATCATTCAAATCATTGTAGTTTTTATTACAACAGAGCATTTTAACATCGTCAGACGTAAACAATAGTAATAATCGAAAATCTCCGACGTCGGCGACGATAAGACTATTGACCGCGTTTTCGTATATACTTTCGTACATAAAGTCAATATAATATTTTAAAAAAGAAATTCTGCAAATTTCTATACTAATTAAGTTCTCAGCTTTTATACTATTTATTTTTTTAAATAAATACGGCTTTGAATTATTTCTTAATTACAAAGTAACAATATAGGCCTAAAAAACTAAGTCAAAAGGCAATGAAAACATAACCGAGCAATATTCCTTATAGTACATTAAAATAACATCTTAATTTGGTTGGCGCGGTGGCATGATGGTTATGCAGCTTGGACTATGTTCTCTTTTAAGCAGACTCTCCGGGTTCTATTTCTCCCAGTGGCATTTATTTTTATTGTTTTTTTGTTTCAGAATGTATCCTTTTAGTTGTTTTAATGAAAAGTAACTAATTAGATCTCTTTGACATTTTTTAAAAATTGAAATTTTAGGATGTTGTAAGAAAAAGAATCAACAACTAATTAGATTTTTAATTATTTCATAACTTAAAAAAAAAATTAACACAGAGGCTTAACTAGGGTTTGGGGGGGGGGGTTCCTAAATCGAAAGTCCCACCGGGCTCCTGCTTTAGGAGAGCCCCCAAAATTATTTTTTACATTAAATATTAAGTACATAATCTCATGTCTTGGTATCGAATGTGAAAATGCAGGGCCCCAAAATCCTAGGTTCGGCAATGGCTTAACAAGTCTATCTTCCTGCAAAGGCTTTGCGGGGTACAGCTAGTAATAATTATAATTTCAATTATTTTTAAACGTTCAAAATAATAGTTTCCAGAAACTCTAGCAATAGCCGAGGTGAGCTGAAAGAAATCAGTAATTAATAAGCTTTAATTTGGTTTCACATTTGGCCAGCCAAATCTGGGCACAACTATTCCATGTCATTGCAGGTACATAAGGGTAATGTATAAATTACATGGACTGGCATGTCCGAAAATAAATTCTGTACAAATATCGGAATACAAGTCTCAAGGGAAAAAAAAAAGTATGGAGGGTGCAATGACATTAAGACTAGCGCCAAGCCAATCATAAAATATCATATTCAGTTACAGAGCAGTTTGGCCATGATTTACATGACTGCATTTGTTAAAATCTACATTACATTCCGTGATTTCAATTATTTCCCACCGTACCCAATCGAATCAAAGAGGGTGAGTAATTTTCGAAACAAATAGGGTGAGTAATTTACTGAACGAAATTCCAAATAAAAAAACAATGCCATGATTTTGCGGTCATAGTTTTCAATGAATCTATTTCTACAGTAACTTAATTCTGGAAATTTTACCCCAGTTTGCCAGCCTCCACATTACCGTCAAATAACCTTACATTTCATTGAATGTCGGCATTATACATAACAGGACAAGAAACTTTACTTTTTTTTTATTTCTTTTCTTATCACATTTCATAGGTATCGCCTTTAAACTTAAGTTCCTCGCTTCCAGAGATTACTTAAACGTCTAAGAAAAATGACACATTTATTTGTATCGAATATCTAATTTCATGGCAGTATAGAAATAGCGTAAGGCAAGACTTGACGGACACCTTCCATATGCCCTAGCCCAGTGCTTCTCAAACTTCAACATTTTCCACCAAAATAAAAACTACGATAAAAGAACGGGAATAAAAGCGATACATATTTTATAAAAAAAAGTTTTCCTCTTGAATTTTATAGAAACACAAAAAATATTTTTTGTAGCATATAGAGAAATAGAGATACAATTATGGGGGCTTGGATTCTCGATCTTTTAATCATACACTTTAATTTTATCGCGACCCACTTCAAATTCGTCCACTACCCACCAGAGCAAGTAATGGGTCACTGAGCTTGATCCATGACCCATATGACCCATCAAGTTATTGACCCATGACCCATTGAATGTTGTTATTTTCAAGATGGCGGTTGTCGCCATAGAAACCATTTTGAAATTTTAAAAAATCGCGCGACGACGGGGTTTTTTAGGGTCGGGCGGAGACTACTGTTGTTTTCGTTGACGAAAACTAAAACTAAAACCTTCGTTGACGAAAATGTTGACTTTTCGTCAACGAGAACTAAAACGAAAACTAAAATTAGCAGCTAGACTAAAACTAGACGAAAACTGAAATTATTACAGAAAAAAACGAAATAAAAACTGAAACTAAAATATAGTTTTGCTTTCGTTCACGAAAACTAAAACTAAAACCTTCGTTGACGAAAATGTTGACTTTTCGTCAACGAGAACTAAAACTAAAACTAAAATTAGAAGCAAGACTAAAACTAGACGAAAACTAAAATTATTACAGAAAAAACGAAATAAAAACTGAAACTAAAATATGACCTGGGACTAAAACAACACTAGCGGAGACTAAGGATGGGTCATGGGAACATTGACCCATGACCCATGTGACCCAATTTTGCGACCCATTACTTGCTCTGCTACCCACAAGTTGGTCGCCACCCACACTTTGAGAACCACAGGCCTAGCCCAGTGATATATTATTATTTTTCTCCAACTGCCATCCATGTTTCTATTCAACGAACTATAACACGAGGATAAAAAACCCATCTAAAATTTAAAACAAATCAAAACGGCCGCTACTTACTCTACAATGTTTTTTTTTGTGTGAGGGAGATAACCGATGTTTTAGTAAAATGTTACAGATTGAGTGGAGAGGAGTTGTCTACACTAGTTTATGATTATTTCACTTTTTAGTTCAGTCACCCTATGAGGCATTTTATTTAAGGCGCGCCATTGTAATACAGCCCAACTTTATTAAACCAACGATTAATGATTTTAAAAAAAAATGTTTTTAAAGGAGAATAAATAATTACAGGCGTGTTTACACATCTTTAAATAAATTAAAGAACAATGCAATGAACATTACAAGAACATTGCTATGGTTTATATTTTACCAGGGCATGGAACTTTGTTGACATTTTATTAAGCACCCGTATATTTCATAGGATGAAAGATCTTCACATAAGTCAATGAGAGCAATTTTTCATATAGTAAACAAAAAAAAACTGTACAAAGAACCTCACCATAGTTAATTTGACAATATTTAGTGATGGAAAGTTAACGAGTTTAAAAAAAAAAAAACCAAAGCTGCGCTGGTTGGGAGTTCCACAGAAATCAACAAGAGCCACATTTGGCCACAATCGATTTATAAATTGTGAATAATAAAAAAAAAGTTCCATAAATAGCAAGTCCCTGAAATTTGTCCGGCTACTGCAGAAGGAAGTTGTTGTTGTTCCCCCCCCCCCTTTTTTTTTGACAGCAATCCCTTGTAATAAAAGGCTGAGACACGGCGCATTTTTAAAAGAGTTTACTGTGATTGAATTCGGTCTCCAGTATCAACACTAATCTATACATACTATGCTGGGCCAGTTGTTTGCTTGCTTTTTCCCCGGCTTATGTATTCCGTATATAGATCTATGCATTTTTAAAATAGATTCCTTTGTTCACTATAATCTCTCGCATTCTCTCTGTGCATTTCACTCTATCTCTGCAATACGACGCCTGGCACCGTTTGTAAAGTAAACAGTTCTTCTCCAGCGCCAGTCACCCGTGACTTGGTAAACAACACGACCCTTACCCGAAACAGCTATGTGTGTTAAGATACGTGTACAAATCACGCGAGGCTAAGCTCATGCCTCTTAGGTATACCGACACCCTATAATTTTTCACTTTTTTTTTTTGGTGGCGATCTCCCCCCCCCCCCCCCAGCTGGTGACCGTACCCAAGAGATCTAATGATACTTCCACATTGTATTTACACTAATCTGCAACCCAACACCCTCACCTACATATATAAATACAGCTCAGTACTAATGCCTCACTCTAGCCATATGTACGAACACAATAAGTCTTTTATTGTTTACTGACATATTACACTGGTTTAATACACACAGTATTTCTTATTATAAAAACCCCTACTTCTTCTGTCTTGTAATTAAGGGAGGATTAAGATCGGTTGAGAAAATTGTGGGTCTCTTTAAAAAAAAAGTATATAAAAGTACTATATGTATTTATGTTTTGTGGGGTCTTTCTATAGTTGGGCCCAGGTAGCGTTCCTGTCCCCGCCCCGCATACCCGTTTAAATCTGCTTATAATGTTATATAATAACCGATGAATTGCACTAAAATGTTTCAATTATACGGTTCCTATGTTTTCGAACCAGAAATAGTCAAAATAATTCCTACATTTCCCAATAAACACTGGTCTAGTTGACTTTATAAATGAAGGTTGTTTTTGTTTTTTTTTAAATTGTATCTCTTTGTTGTACTGAACATGATTTCAATTTATAGACAGACAAACTGGGGATACAGAGGCAGAAAGGTTAAAAAAATAACAATAAGGCCTTCGTAAAATGTAATCAGACAAAAACATCAGTGTGTGTGAAGTCCCTGAAAGGATGAGATGAAACACTAGTGGGACGGTTTTCGCAGTGCCCTTCAATCATCCCCACCATAGTCAATAGTGCAATGGCCATGGAGGCACCACGGAAGATATAGCGGGGACTTAAGCCATGACCTGAAAATAGCCTATGGTCCTCACCGCAGATCGAACCAGGTTACCTTTAGGTCGACAGTCGAGCGCTTTACCACACGACCATCCGTCCCATAACAACATCAGTAGAGCATACCAACAATTAAAGAAATACAAACCAATTATACAGTAGTAATAAATAGTATAAAACATAAATTACAATGGTATCTACAAGCATAAAAAAAAAAACTCTCCACCAGAAACACATACATAAAAAAAGGATATTGTCAAAGAAAAAGAAAATCTGGGAATGTCGGTACATGTGAAAGTCTTCTATCCTTTCACTACTTTTTAATATGTATATGTTCTCTGAACATGATCTACTGAGGAGGAAAAAAATCAAAGGAACGTCATAAAATACGGGGAATATAGTTTATTTGATTTCTTCTTATAGCCAAACGGACGAGAACTTTCGCTGGCCTTGTGTGCAGTTATTGATAAGGAGAACGGGGTATGTGTGTGTGTGTGTGTGTGTGTTTACCAATGATAATATCATAGTCAGCTTTCTCCGTTATGAATAAAGAATGAGAGAGAGAGAGAGAGAGAAAAAAAAAGGGGGGGGGGAGAAGGGAATGAGGGTAGATTTCAAATGGAACTTTTTGACGTGCAGCCATAAAGAAGTCGGGTTTCGTCTCTACGAACGCGATCGTGTCGGACGAGCTGACTAGCGACTAGATGAAAAAAAAAATCGGACAATACTATAAGTACAGCGCTGACTGGTGCGGCACTTGTACTTAAAGGATATAATACCAGCCGTGACATTTGTTTTGAAAAGCAATAATAGTTACACCTATTGGTATCCAAGTGGATCAGCAAACACTCGGGAAGTGTTTCTTGGGAACAATACAGCGTGCTGTACAATACAGCTTGCTGTACTTTTTAAACGGTAAAGGGGGATTGGGGGGAGCTGAAATATTAAAAAAAAAAGAAGTTTAGAAATAGCCGTTTTTTTTTGTTAAGTAAGCATGATACCAATTTATAAATACTAAAAGATTTTGTCGAATGTATTTTTTCTTTCGCAGTGGCTAGTAGTACCTCCTACTGGAATTATTATTATTTTTTTCCGCCGTCCAGCTGTAGATGTGCGCATGCGCTCAGCTAACCGTACTCCGTATTATTTTTCTCCGGGGTCCGGCTATAGATATTGCGCCTAACCCTAACACTATCCCTAATCCTAACCCCTACCCCTAATCCTAACCCTAGCCCCGAAAACAAAAAATATGCAATAATATGCAGTCCGTCTGCCGCACATGCGCAGACGCACATCTATAGCTGGACGGCGGAAAAAAAAATTCCAGTTGGCTGTACTTGTAGCCACTTCCTTTTTCTTTTAGGAATAGCCAGTTTTCAAACATTAAAAGGTATATTTGGTGTGTATAATGAGTTGGGTCATAACACTGCAGCAGCTGATTTATTTCAGTTCACAGTAAACTGTACAAATTGAATTTTGATTTGATTCAATCTAAACATATTTTCCTTTGTTATATCTCAACTTCAAAAGGGTAGATATAAATACATAATTTGAATAACTGTGCTAAATTATATCACCCCCCCCCCTTTTTTTTTCAAAATTAATCATAATATTCCAAAGACCACATCTTGTTTTTTTTTGTTGTTTTTTTTTAAAATTCTACAACGTATTTTGTGTCGGTACAAGTTCAGAATTTGGTGGAGACAGCCCCGCCAAGTCTTTGTTTTTCAATGCACAACTAACAGTTGATGAAGGGGTAGTCAGAGATTTGTATCTCAGAACCGCTGATCAACTCTATGGGCTTACGAGGACCAGGGTTGTAGTCAACTCTGTGGGCTTACGGGGACCAGGGTTGTAGTCCTAAGCTTCCAAAGCAGTTATAAAAAACAACAAAAATGAAACCGAGACATCGCACATTTTGTAAACAAAAAAAAAAAAACAGCGTGCAATTATTGTCAAGCAGCAACTACACACATATAAGCAAATAAACTGCTTTCTGACCGCTATCAAAACGGGTTATACTTGGTCGGCAGCGAGCACAGCAGTATTGTAGAGACCTATACAACGCACAGACAACTACCGCGAAACACTTTCCCTAACAACAAACAACACACATTTATTTTGTATTCATATGTACTCTAGCCACAAACACCCTCTCTCTCTCTCTTCCTCTCTCTCTCTCCCCCCCCCCTCTTCTACCAAGTATTGAATAGCTTGTTGATAGGTTTAAGAGAATATACAATACAAAGTCAATCGATATTTACTGATCGGCAACGATCAAAAGTGTACAGAACAAACAGATAAACCCGAATGACACCATTTCTTATCTGTCTCTTTTGATAAATTTATGGCTTAATACAATACTGATAATAACGCTGCAAATTTAGTTTGAAAAATAAAATAATAACACAAACCTCACATTACTACTTAAGAGTTTCTGCTAATAACATTTTTTAAAATTAAAAATACATATAAACGTGAACGCCTGACACTGGCGGAAAACATGGTCGTGACACTTGAAACTTTCCTATCGCCTATACCCAGTGGCGCCGAGAGCCTACAAGGGCCCCATGGCAGGACATCATTGCGGGCCCCTTAATAAACAATAAGTCGTGAAAAAATTGACATGGCCGGGGCGGCCGGGCCCCCTGGCAATGACCCCCCCCCTCTGGCGTGCCTGCCTATACCCGGACACGATTGGAGGAATGGGGTTTTAATCAGGTAAAGAAACTGACGCTAATTCACGACACATATATATATTCTTGGTCACTTTTTCGCCAGTAAAGAACTACAGCTTGTTAAAACCGTAGTTGTTTAAAACATTGTAAATAAAAAAAATATCTATGGCAATCTACATTCATAGATAATTTACTTTTTATTTGTTACTAGTTATCAAAGGCCCGGTACCCTGACCGGCGAGTAGGCACACAGTTGGAGTTGAAAATGGTGATATATATATTAGCTCGTTAACAATCAGTCTATATACTTGCAGTGGACATGAACAGATTATTGTAGCCAAAATACATTTGAGAATAGGGACACCTAATAATACATCAAATAAAGTTCATATGTTGAATAGTTCCTCCCAAAGAAAATAATCCTCACTATGGGTAACATAAACAACAACTCTTGTAATCATATTCCTTCATAATATTTCAATGGACTCCTTTCCAAACAGTTATTCATTTAATGTTTTATGATGTTCAACATGGCGTATTTAAAAAAAAAGAGAGACATGAGTGAGTGCTTGTGTTAAGCAAAACGCTACATGTTTATCAGGTGGTTTATTTACTGTTATACACATTGTAACATAGTACAACTAAGAAGAATTGCCGACCCGGCAGTGCAGAACCTAGGGATTTAGGGGCCCAGTGGGCTTGGCCTCTTTGGGGGCTGCCCCTGCATTTTGACATGAGATAATTTTTTGACGCTTCTCAGGTTTGGTCCCGAGAAGAAAGAATCGTTGTGTAGCTTTTAGCTGACCTTCAATTAAAAACATAGTATTCCATCAATGCAGTTGAGGCCGCAGACGCAGAAAACATTAGGCCTCTTAAAAAAGAAAGACATATCAAAGCATTCAACATTATAGATCTGTGAAGCCAATGCCGAACCAAGGGATTTTAGGCATCTTCGGGAGCCACTACATTTTGACATGAGATAATGTACTTAATATTTAGTTTAAAAAATATTTTGGGGGCCCTCCTCAAACTGGGCCCCCTCCATACACCCTCTGTGTGAAGCCCCCCATCATAAATGGGTTAGTTTGCATTGTAAACATTATGTACGGCGCTACTCAAACTCAACCCTTATTCAATTCATTCATGTGACGTAATAGTCAAAAAATGAAAAAAAGTGACGTATTTTAGGTTAGTAATAAAGGGAAATAATTGTACATTAGAAATATACATATTTTAGAAATAATAACAATTTAAACAATATAAATATTACATTATATTGAGGTATCCATAATTTTGGTTTAAAATTTAGATTGTGAAACATAACACAGAATATTAATTGAACGATTTATGTAAATATTTCTTTTATGATCGCTTCTCATTTAATAACAAATTGAACACCATAGATTTATTACGTTACTGTGAGATATACATAGGCCTATGGAACCACTCTATGGCGCATGCCGCATTTTAGAGGAAAGATATTTTGTTTCGGAGAGTATCACGGAATATTTTGGCATGCTTTGTGATCTCTCCTTCCTGGTCTGAGAGACATACCATGATCCACGGGGGATGGATCATAGGGGTTCTCTAGTCAGGAAAAAAAAAACATTACTTGCGAGGGTGGTGGTACTGTGGTCAATGAGGACTATCCGAGACCGCAGTATTCACAGCTGGCGGAGGTGACGGATGTGGTCGGCACACAACACCCTTCCACTCCGTCCCAGTCAAGCACACCTGCGCAGCCTGCCATTTCGGGCTGAGGGTACAGGCACACTACACCCTCCCCTCTGTCTGAGTGGCAGGAAAAACCCCTTGCCTTGCCATTCTGGCCGATCGGCAGTACACACACCCTGCTGGTCTGGCAAGTTTGGGCAAGGATTAAAACCCATCTTTCTGCCGTCCCTGCAGATGATAGCGGGTACACTCACCCCGCGGCTCTGTAGGCATGGCAGACGTGCATCAGCTCCGCCAACAGTGCTGGTGTGGTAGGCACACTACACCCTACCATGCTGGCAATGGCGGCGTTAAAAAAAAATATTTTGGCATGAATTTGTGTTACAAAAAAAAAAAGAAAGATATTTTGGCATGATTTTGTGTTACCTCTCCTAAGATCGCTTTATTGCTCCTTGGTAATGATTGAGGCGGTCGAAAACAGTATTACATTGTGATTGCCATTTGGCATTCACGAACTTACTTGCCGTATGTTAGTGTATGGTGTTTTGTCACCTCGGCACTAAACATATGGCTGGTCCAATGTCATTTCTGGCAGCCATGTAGGAGACTATTCTTACTCGGCTGGCCAGTTGGTAGCAGGATCATGCATGTTAAGAAGAAAACAGTAAATGTTTCTGCCATCTTTGAATTGTTTATGCCGCCATGTTGGATGACAGACGGAACACATGATGTATTTTTTGTATTATAGATTTTCCAACTAATGTAAAAAAAGAAAAAAACTTGTATTCACCCACGCTTTTACTATTATTAATGATAATTTATATAAATATTAGTATGACCTAAATTATTTGTTTTTTAACTATTCAATGCATTTTGATAAAAACCTTTACTTCGCTGCACACGCTTAGCCTACATATCTGTATAAGACTAAAAATAGCTTCAGTAATTTGCACACTTCCTTATTTATCATGACTACATGATAACCTAAAGACGTATTTCATTTTTTCCCCATTCTAACATGAGTGAAATGTAATTGAGTAATTCGCTTCTAGACTACAAGAATAAATTGTTCTCTGTGCTAAAAAAAATCAAATTATAACAATTGTGTCTAAAATTGAAGAAAAATGCACACCTACTATTTTCTCGTACAGGGAAGGGGTCTCTTATTGGTGCTATGATTTACTCAAATAATGTTTATGTATGTAACAGCAGACGAACATGATTAGAAACATACAATCTCATTTATATATAGAGAGAAACTAAAAAAGAAAGATAGTTCTATAATTCACATACAAGTTGAGGTGTTAAAAAGGATGATATAAAACGAGTCCTTACTATAGATGGTTTGAATGAGACATGAACTGATAAAACAGCACAGAAGTGCTTTTATTTATTTTACCTTTTTTTTTGTTTTGCTGTTAAGCTATGAAAATAAAAATTTCTTTCAACAACAAAAATAAAAAAAAAAAGAAATCAGTTTAAAATTTAAAAAAATGAGTGATAGCCAGTTTTGAAAAACATTATTTTTGTCAATATTTGGAGTAAAAGTCTTGTCTAATGAATACTAAAAAAAGAGTGAAATAATCAGGTCTGATGGTCAATGACATAACTAGTGTTAGTGGGTTCCGGGGCGGACTGAAAATGCCACCCTCTATTCCCACCCCAGGTTACACCACTGACACTGGTACGAAGTACTCAAGCTAAACGAAATATTTTCTTTTAAATTGAATCCCAACACTACTTCGGGTAATTTAAATTCCCAAAACATATGTATGAGTTTCGTGGGAAGTTGTGGTGGTTCAACTCATTTCACGATGTTCTTACACACATCAACACGACTAGACCAATTTATGAAACATAAAACAAACAGAAGATGAGACATTAACAATATACAAAAAAAAAACTTTTTAAGTAATTATTATTAAAAAGATCTGCCCCTGTAACACCAATATATTTTTTACTGAAACCAAATAAAAACTAGTAATAGAAATGAATCGCGGAAACTCTAAAAGAGTTAATCTTTGTTTGTGTGTGAGTGTGAGCAATATGTATGTAAGTACCAGAGGTATTACTAATTACTGATTATAAAATTGAGGGTACACTGCAGATGTGAAAGAGATGGTCAATGACGGGACCTGACTTACCTTGAGTGCAGACGTATTATCTGGGCCGTGGCAGGTAAGGCTGGCTTGTCCAAATGCAACCCCAACTTCGCCAGGCCACCGGTACGTGGACTCGAACCCACGACTTCCAGGTGTAGCATAGCTGTCGTCATCGTGAATGAGATTGTAGAATGTGTCACACAGTCCTGGTCGCGTTTATCCGAGAACAGCAACAATTCAAACAGAAAACGATCACTGACATTGTTTCATGATGTCATTATTTTTTTATTTTTTTTTTGTAAACTACGGTCCGTGCTGCCAATTGGCAAATATTGAGAATGTCAGATCCACAACTGACAAACGGGTTTTTATTTGTCACACAGCTCTCTCGTTACTGGCATTTAGACGAACGTAGAAAGTGTCACACAAATTACGGCTGTGCCTTCAAGTGGTTACAAAACGTTTGGACCATCCGAACACAACAAACTAGCGTCCGGTGCACATGTGGCGGGGGGTTGACCGATGGTGTGAGAATCCAAGTGCATTTAGTCAGATTGGAAATGTCACATTAATATGTTAAGAACTTACAAAATCCAATGAGATAATTCCAATCCTCTCAGTTTCTACAATCATATTTACAAGTCAAGTTGTTCTGCTAGTCTTGTTTTCACCTGTCTCACGGTGCAATGAAACATAACGATTATTCCGAATCTTATTTGATACACTTTACATACGGGTAGATACCTTGTTTAAAAAAACACACACCATACTACATAACATGCAATTTTTTTCGAAACTAACACCGTATTTATGTTAGAATAAGTCTAAGAATGGATGAGCAAACAAAAGTCTTTTCAATTAAATATGTATATGAAAAACCAAATGAAAAAAAAACACACAAGGCATTAGCCAGTGTTCATGAGAAAGGTAATTGCGTACAGTATATTGTTTGTTCACTGTCGGGGACTAGAGCAGCAGAAAGTATCAGAAAGAATCAATAAAGCAGCACTGGGGTTCGAAACGGAGGCGTTGGAATACAAGATACGTGAAAAGGCAAAAGACGTTCCACGGACGTCAATATGTTAGCGTGACACTGACGGTCATTACGTCATGACCTGATGGGGAAACATTTCTCAAGTACAAGGAGGGCTATATATTTAATTATATATATATATATATATATACAATGGCGCAACTGGGGGGGGCAATTGGCGGCATTTGCCCCCCCCCCCCCCCGAAATAAAAAAAAAAAAAGATTAGACCAAAATTAGTCACATGATAGCCTCCATGTGTATCTCATGATGTTTAATACAAGTGATTTTTTTTGCCCCCCCCCCCCCGGAAAGTTTGGTCTAGTTGCGCCA
>JAGDYQ010000008.1:11772798-11844950 GCA_021962125.1 Bulinus truncatus
AGATTAAATATATATATATATATATATATATTTCTCAAGTACAAGGAGGGCTATATATTAAAATATATATATATATATATATATATATATATATATATATATATATATATATATGTATATACAGTGGCGCAACTAGACCAAACTTTCGGGGGGCAAAAAAAAGCACTTGTATTAAACATCATGAGATACACATGTATCATGTGACTAATTTTGGTCTAATCTTTTAATTTTTTTTATTTCGGGGGGGGGGGCAAATGCCTCCAATGCCGCCCCAGTTGCGCCACTGTATATATATATATATATATATATATATATATATATATATATATATATATATAATTAAATATATAGCCCTCCTTGTACTTGAGAAATGTTTCCCCATCTGGTCATGACGTAATGATCGTCAGTGTCACGCTAACATATTGACGTCCGTGGAACGTCTTTTTGCCTTTTCACGTATCTTGTATTCCAACGCCTCCGTTTCGAACCCCAGTGCTGCTTTATTGATTCTTTCTGATACTTTCTGCTGCTCTAGTCCCCGACAGTGAACAATATACTGTACGCAATTACCTTTCATGAACACTGGCTAATGCTCTGTGTGTTTTTTTTCATTTGGTTTTTTATATACATATTTAATTTGAAAAAGACGCCTGTTTGTTTGCTCATCCAATCTTAGACTCAACGTTTATATGAGATGTGTGGTGGTTGTTAGTCATCAAATCAAATCACAAAAACTATGTAATGTTGATCAGTAAAGAGCTCAAGATGCTCCATCAGCATCAGCAGAATGCTGTCACACCATATAATAAACCCACCCAGCAAAGAGGATTGAAATGAGATCATAAAACGATCACTCAACTTGATATATAAACGCATCATTTTTAATTTTCAATTTTGACTAAATAATTTCGGATTTCACAACTAATCGGTCAACTCTCACTTTCACATGCACCTTGACGTTGTGCTGTTATGCTACGGTTCCAAACATAACTACTTTACATACAGCTGCATTGTGTATACATTTTACAAAGTTTGTCTTAAAATGCCAGTAATGAGATGACGTGACAAAATAAAACTTCTTACTTAAAGTATAGACCTTGACATTTATTATTTACACCTATGGTAATAATCTTAAGTGAAATTTGATGGAATAATGAAAAGATACTACAGATCAAATGAGTTTAACTATAATTGATTGTTGATCAAGACAATCATAAAGAAATATCAAATCAGTCACGATAATAATAAACATAAAATCTTAAAGTTCAAAATGAGAGTTCATTATAAAGCCCTAAGAGTCACACAGCACGTGCTAGATAGCTATTTTCATCGTTATCACTCAAAGATAAATATCAAACTTATAATATAATAACCTGAAAAGAAATAATGATCAACTTCTTAATCTGTAAATTTCAACTTTGAAAACAACTGATGAAAAGAGAAATATCTTCAAAATGCCATATACTCTTTATTGCTCATAATTCTACACTCACACACAAAGATTAACTCTTTTAGAGTTTCCGCGATTCATTTCTATTACTAGTTTTATTTGGTTTCAGTAAAAAGTATATTGGTGTTACAGGGGCAGATCTTTTTAATAATAATTACTTAATAAGTTTTTTTTTGTATATTGTGAATGTCTCATCTTCTGTTTGTTTTATGTTTCATAAATTGCTCTAGTCGTGCTGATGTGTGTAAGAACATCATGAGATGAGTTGAACCACCACACACTTCCCACGAAACTCATACATATGTTTTGGGAATTTAAATTACCCGAAGTAGTGTTGGGATTCAATTTAAAAGAAAATATTTCGTTTACCTTGAGTACTTCGTACCAGTGTCAGTGTTGTAACCTGGGGTGGGAATAGAAGGTGGCATTTTCACAGTCCGCCCCGGAACCCACTAACACTAGTTATGTCATTGACCATCAGACCTGATTATTTCACTCTTTTTTAGTATTCATTAGACAAGACTTTTACTCCAAATATTGACAAAAATAATGTTTTTCAAAACTGACTATCACTCATTTTTTAAAATTTTAAACTGATTTCTTTTTTTTTTTATTTTTGTTGTTGAAAGAAATGTTCATTTTCATAGCTTAACAGCAAAGCAAAAAAAAGGTAAAATAAATAAAAGCACTTCTGTGCTGTTTTATCAGTTCATGTCTCATTCAAACCATCTATAGTAAGGACTCGTTTTATGTCATCCTTTTTAACACCTCAACTTGTATGTGAATTATAGAACTATGTTTCTTTTTGAGTGTCTCTCTATATATGTAAATGAGATTGTATGTTTCTAATCATGTTCGTCTGCTGTTACATACATAAACATTATTTGAGTAAATCATAGCACCAATAAGAGACCTCTTCCCTGTACGAGAAAATAGTAGGTGTGCATTTTTCTTCAATTTTAGACACAATTGTTATCTTTTGATTTTTTTTTAACACTGAGAACAATTTATTCTTGTAGTCTAGAAGCGAACTACTCAATTACTTTTCACTCATGTTAGAATGGGAAAAAAAATGAAATACGTCTTTAGGTTATCATGTAGTATGATAAATAAGGAAGTGTGCAAATTACTGAAGCTATTTTTAGTCTTATACAGATATGTAGGCTAAGCGTGTGCAGCAAAGTAATGATGATTCTTCTTTAACTAAAAAGTGTAATATATGTGGTATATTTATAAAAAACAAATAATTTAGGTCATACTAATATTTATATAAATTATCATTAATAATTGTAAAAGCGTTGGTGAATACAAGTTTTTTTTTTCTTTTTTTTTTTAGATTAGTTGGAAAATAACAAAAAAATAAATTATCTATGAATGTAGATTGCCATAGATATTTTTTTTTTATTTACAATGTTTTAAACAATCACGGTTTTAACAAGCTGTAGTTCTTTACTGGCGAAAAAGTGACCAAGGATATATATGTGTCGTGAATTAGCGTCAGTTTCTTTACCTGATTAAAACCCCATTCCTCCAATCGTGTCCGGGTATAGGCAGGCACGCGGAGAGGGGGGGGTCATTGCCTGGGGGCCCGGCCGCCCCGGCCATGTCAAAGTTTTCCCGACTTATTGTTTATTAAGGGGCCCGCAATGATGTCCTGCCCTGGGTCCCGTGTTGGCTCTCGGCGCCACTGGGTATAGGCGATCGAAAAGTTTCCAGTGTCACGGCCATGTTTTCCGCCAGTGACAGGCGTTCACGTTTATATGTATTTTTAATTTAAAAAATGTTTTTAGCAGAAACTCTTAAGTTGTAATGTGAGGTTTGTGTTATTATTTTATTTTTCAAACTAAATTTGCAGCGTTATTATCCGTATTTTATTAAGCCATAAATTTATCAAAAGAGGCAGATAAGAAATGGTGTCATTCGGGTTTATCTGTTTGTTCTGTACACTTTTGATCGTTGCCGATCAGTAAATATCGATTGACTTTGTATTGTATATTCTCTTAAACCTATCAACAAGCTGTTCAATACTGGGTAGAATTAGGGGGAGGGGGAGAGAGATAGAGAGAGAGGGTGTTTGTGGCTAGAGTACATATGAATACAAAATAAATGTGTGTTGTTTGTTGTTAGGGAAAGTGTTTCGCGGTAGTTGTCTGTTCGTTGTATAGGTCTCTACAATACTGCTGTGCTCGCTGCCGACCAAGTATAACCCATTTTCATAGCGGTCAGAAAGCAGTTTATTTGCTTATATGTATGTAGTTGCTGCTTGACAATAATTGCACGCTGTTGTTTTTTTGTTGTTTACAAAATGTGCGATGTCTCGGTTTCATTTTTGTTGTTTTTTATAACTGCTTTGGAAGCTTAAGACTACAACCCTGGTCCCTCGTAAGCCCACAGAGTTGACTACAACCCTGGTCCCTGTAAGCCCACAGAGTTGACTACAACCCTGGTCCCTGTAAGCCCACAGAGTTGACTACAACCCTGGTCCCCGTAAGCCCACAGAGTTGACTACAACCCTGGTCCCCGTAAGCCCACAGAGTTGACTACAACCCTGGTCCCAGTAAGCCCACAGAGTTGACTATAACCCTGGTCCCCCGTAAGCCCACAGAGTTGATTACAACCCTGGTCCCCGTAAGCCCACAGAGTTGACTACAACCCTGGTCCTCGTAAACCCACAGAGTTGACTTCAACCCTGGTCCCCGTAAGCCCACAGAGTTGACTACAACCCTGGTCCTCGTAAGCTCACAGAGTTGACTACAACCCTGGTCCTCGTAAGCCCACAGAGTTGACTACAACCCTGGTCCCCGTAAGCCCACAGAGTTGACTACAACCCTGGTCCCCGTAAGCCCACAGAGTTGATCAGCAGTTCTGAGTTCTGGTCTTTGGCATATTATGATTAATTTTGAACAAAAAGGGGGGGGGTTGATATAATTTAGCACAGTTATTCAAATTATGTATTTATATCAACCCTTTTGAAGTTGAGATATAACAAAGGAAAATATGTTTAGATTGAATCAAATCAAAATTCAATTTGTACAGTTTACTGTGACCTGAAATAAATCAGCTGCTGCAGTGTTATGACCCAACTCTTTATACACACCAAGTGTACCTTTTAAAATTTGAAAACTGGCTCTTCCTAAAAGAAAAAGGAAGTGGCTACAAGCACAGCCAACTGGATTTTTTTTCCCGCCGTCCAACTATAGATGTGCGTCTGTGCATGTGCGGCAGACGGACTGAATATTATTGCATTTTTTTATATTTTCGGGGCAAGGGTTAGGATTAGGAATAGGGTTAGGATTAGGGGTAGGGTTAGGATTAGGGATAGGGTGAAGGTTAGGCGCAATATCTACAGTCGGACCCCGGAATAAAATAATACGAGTACGGTTAGCTGAGTGCATGCGCACATCTATAGCTGAACGGCGGAAAAAAAAATAATAATTCCAGTTGGCTGTACTAGTAGCCACTGCGAAAGAAAAAATACATTCGACAAAATCTTTTAGTATTTGTAAATTGGTATCATGCTTACTTAACAAAAAAAAACAGCTATTTCTACTTTTTTTTTTAATATTTCAGCTTCCCCCCAATCCCCCCTTTACTGTTTAAACTAGTACACAGGTTGTAAGAAGCTGAACAGCACGCTTATTGTTCCTGTTTGAAACACTTCCTGAGTGTTTGCTGATCCACTTGGATACCAATAGGTGTAACTATTATAGCTTTTCAAAACAAACGTCACGGCTGGTACTATATCCTTTAAGTACAAGTGCCGCACCAGTCAGCGCTGTACTTATCGTATTGTCCGATTTTTTTTTTCATCTAGATTCTAGTCGCTAGTCAGCTCGTCCGACACGATCGCGTTCGTAGAGACGGAACCCGACTTCTTTATGGCTGCACGTCAAAAAGTTCCATTTGAAATCTACCCTCATTCCCTTCTCTCTCTCCCCCCCCCCTTTCTCTCTCTCTCTCTCTCTCTCTCTCTCTCTCTCTCTTTCTCTCTCATTCTTTATTCTTAACGGAGAAAGCTGACTGATATTATCATTGGTAAAAACACACACACACACACATACCCCGTTCTCCTTATCAATAACTGCACACAAGGCCAGCGAAAGTTCTCGTCCGTTTGGCTATAAGAAGAAATCAAATAAACTATATTCCCACGTATTTTATGACGTTCCTTTGATTTTTTCCTCCCCAGTAGATCATGTTCGTTCAGAGAACATATACATATTAAAAAGTAGTGAAAGGATAGAAGACTTTCACGTGTACCGACATTCCCAGATTTTTTTTTCCTTAGACAATATCCTTTTTTTTTTAATGTGTTTCTGGTGGAGAGTTTTTTTTTCATGCTCGTAGATACCATTGTAATTTATGTTTTATATTTTTTATTACTACTGGTTTGTATTTCTTTAAATTGTTCGTATGCTCTACTGATGGTGTTATGGGGCGGATGGTCGTGCGGTAAAGCGCTCGACTGTCGACCTAAAGGTACCTGGTTCGATCTCCGGTGAGGACCATAGGATATTTTCAGGGTCATGGCTTAAGTCCCCGCTATATCTCCCGTGGTGCCTCCATGGCCATTGCACTATTGACTATGGCGGGGATGATTGAAGGGCACTGCGAAAACCGTCCCATTAGTGGTTCATCTCATCCTTTCAGGGACTTCACACACACTGATGTTGTTGTCTGATTACATTTAACGAAGGCCTTATTATTATTTTTTTAACTTTCTGCCTCTGTTTGTCTGTCTATAAATTGAAATCATGTTGAGTACAACAAAGAGATACAATTTAAAAAAAAAAACCTTCATTTATAAAGTCAACTAGACCAATGTTGGGAAATGAAGGAATTATTTTGACTATTTCAGGTTCGAAAACATAGGAACCGTATAATTGAAACATTTTACTGCAATTCATCGGTTATTATATAACATTATAAGCAGATTTAAACGGGTATGCGGGCGCTACCTGGGCCCCAACTATAGAAAGACCCCACAAAAGATAAATACATATAGTACTTTTATGTACTTTTTTTTAAAGAGACCCACAATTTTCTCAACCGATCTTAATCCTCCCTTAATTACAAGACAGAAGAAGTAGGGGTTTTTATAATTAGAAATACTGTGTGTATTAAACCAGTGTAATATGTCAGTAAACAATAAAAGACTTATTGTGTTCGTACATATGTTAGAGTGAGGCATTAGTACTGAGCTGTATTTATATATGTAGGTGAGGGTGTTGGGTTGCAGATTAGTGTAAATACAATGTGGAAGTACCTCCACTAGATCTCTTGGGTACGGTCACCAGCTGGGGGGGGGGGGATCGCCACCAAAAAAAAAAAAAAAAAAGTGAAAAATTGTATGGTGTCGGTAACACCACTAAGAGACATGAGCTTAGCCTCGCGTGATTTGTGTACGTATCTTAACACACATATCTGCTTCGGGCAAGGGTCGTGTTGTTTACCAAGTCACGGGTGACTGGCGCTGGAGAAGAGCTGTTTACTTTACAAACGGTGCCAGGCGTCGTATTGCAAAGAGACAGAGAGAATGCGAGAGATTATAGTGAACAAAGGAATCTATTTTAAAAATGCATAGATCTATATACGGAATACATAAGCCGGGGAAAAGGGGGGGGGGGAATATGTTTAATTAAAAAGCAAGCAAACAACTGGCCCAGCATAGTATGTATAGATTAGTGTTGATACTGGAGACCGAATTCAATCACAGTAAACTCTTTTAAAAATGCGCCGTGTCTCAGCCTTTTATTACAAGGGGGGATTGCTGTAAAAAAAAGGGGGGGGGGGAAACAACAACAACTTCCTTCTGCAGTAGCCGACAAATTTCAGGGACTTGCTGTTTAGGGAACTTTTTTTTTTATCATTCACAATCTATAAATCAATTGTGGCCAAATGTGGCTCTTGTTGATTTCTGTGGAACTCCCAACCAGCGCAGCTTTGTTGTTTTGTTTTTTTTTAAACTCATTAACTTTCCATCACTAAATATTGCCAAATTAACTATGGTGAGGTTCTTTATACAGTTTTTTTTTACTATATGAAAAATTGCTCTCGTTGACTTATGTGAATATCTTTCATCCTATGAAATATACGGGTACTTAATAAAAATGTAAACAAAGTTCCATTCCCTGGTAAAATATAAACCATAGCAATGTTCTTGTAATTTTCATTGCATTATTATTTAATTTATTTAAATATATGTAAACACGCCTGTAATTATTTATTCTCCTTTAAAAACATTTTTTTTAAATCATTAATCGTTGGTTTAATAAAGTTGGGCCGTATTACAATGGCACGCCTTAAATAAAATGCCTCATAGGGTGACTGAACTAAAAGTGAAATAATCATAAACTAGTGTAGACAACTCCTCCCTACTCAATCTGTAACATTTTACTAAAACATCGGTTATCTCCCTCACACAAAAAAACCAAACAACACTGTAAAGTAGCGGCCGTTTTGATTTATTTTAAATTTTAGATGACTTTTTTATCCTCATGTTATAGTTCGTTGAATCGAAACATGGATGGCAGTTGGAGAAAAATAATAATACATCACCGGGTTAGGGCTGTGGTTCTCAAAGTGTGGGCCGCGACCAACTTGTGGGTAGCAGAGCAAGTAATGGGTCAAATGGGTCGCAAAATTGGGTCACATGAGGTCATGGGTCAATGTTCCCTGACCCATGACCCAATCCTTAGGCTCCGCCTGACCCTAAAAACCCCGTCGTCGCGCGATTTTTTTAAATTTCAAAATGGTTTCTTATATGGCGACGACCGCCATCTTCAAAATAACAACATTCAATGGGTCATGGGTCAAGAACTTGATGAGTCATGGGTCAAGCTCAGTTACCCATTACTTGCTCTGGTGGGTAGTGGACGAATTTGAAGTGGGTCGCGATAAAATTAAAGTGTATGATTAAAAGACCGAGAATCCAAGCACCCATAATTGTATCTCTATTTCTCTGTATACTACAAAAAATATTTTTTTTGTGTTTCTATAAACTTAAAGAGGAAATCTTTTTTATAAAATATGTATCGCTTTTATTCCCGTTCTTTTATCGTAGTTTTTATTTTGGTGGGAAATGTTGAAGTTTGAGAAGCAATGGGCTAGGGCAGTGGTCGGCAAAGTGCGTCTCCGGAGCCGCATGTGGCTCTTTGGCTCCTTAAGTGCGCCTCTGGCATTTAGTTTTATTTAGTGTACAACTTATTTAGTGTACTACTTATTTAGTGTAATAAAAGTGTACTAAATAAGCAGATTTGGCTCCCAATTCTTTTAATTGTTTTAATTTTCATATTTGACTCTTTGGCTGATAAGTTTGCCGAACACTGGGCTAGGGCATATGGAAGGTGTCCGCCAAGTCTTGCCTTACACTATTTCTATACTGCCATGAAATTAGATATTCAATACAAATAAATGTGTCATTTTTATTAGACGTTCAAGTAATCTCTTGAAGCGAGGAACTTAAGTTTAAAGGCGATACCTATGAAATGTGATAAGAAAAGAAATAAAAAAAAAGTAAAGTTTCTTTCCTATTATGTATAATGCCGACATTCAATGAAATGTAAGGTTATTTGACGGTAATGTGGGGGCCGGCAAACTGGGGTAAAATGTCCAGAATTAAGTTACTGTAGAAATAGATCCATTGAAAACTATGATGAAGTTGTTAACGACCGCAAAATCATGGCATTGTTTTTTTTTTATTTGGAATTTCGTTCAGAAAATTACTCACCCTCTTTGATTCGATTGGGTACGGTGGGAAATAATTGAAATCACGTAAGGTAATGCAGATTTTAACAAATGCAGTCATGTAAATCATGGCCAAACGTTGTTTTTTCCTTCCGACTTGTATTCCGATATCCGTACAGAATTTATTTTCGGACATGCCAGTCCATGTAATTTATATTATGTACCTGCAATGACATAGAATAGTTGTGCCCGGATTTGGCTGGCTAAATGTGAAACCAAATTAAAGCTTATTAATTACTGATTTCTTTCAGCTCACCTCGGCTATTGCTAGAGTTTCTGGAAACTGATATTATTTTAAACATTTAAAAATAATTTAAATTTTAATTATTATTATCATTATGAGTTCGAAAACTTCCTCCTGGTGTTACTGCTTTAAAAAAAAATATTTATAGCTTTTTTTTAAGTTTTACTTTCTGTGGGTGTGTGAATATTTATCTCTGTCAAATCATGCGGCACAATTTTCTGAAAGCTTTCGCTTAATTTCGGAACGCTGAAATCTTCGACAAGACACTATAAAAAAAAAGTTGGGTTAAAAAAATCAACATTTAGACTTCCGAAGATTATAATATTTGCGTCACCAAGTTAATCATCAGAGTTCATCATTTGAAAGTTGTTTACATATATTATTTTTTTCTCACTTCGACCCCTGGTCCATATCTCTCTCTCTCTCTCTCTCTCTCTCTGTGTGTGTGTGTGTAGCTCAGTTTCGTTTACTCTCTGGATGACGTCCCCCTAACCTGGGTTGGTTTCATTGTTCGAAATATTTGTTTTAAACTGTAGAACCAGCTGGACAAAAGATATGAGCATGCCATTGTTTCTTCCATTCCATGTGTTCTCGTGCTACATATTTACCCCGTGTTTACATACGTCCATAATTTATACCTTGTGTTATTGATTGCTTGACCCACTTCTGTGTTTCCCCGCGCCACCAGCGCCCTTCTACTTGTGCTTGGTTACAACAATCTGTTCTCTAAATATTTTGGTTGGTTGATTGCACGTTGCTAAGGACGCCGCGTCGCGACTTCGCATCATGTCCATCTCTCTACTTTGGTCTCCATACCCCCCCTCCCCCACAACCAACCCTTTTAACTTTAGGTTGATTTTCTAAATATATCTCATTAGTGTGCATACATTTGATCTCTTTCATGTGACAAACAAAGCGCTTCATACAGTGGATCTAAAACTGCGCCGTACACTGTGGGAATAGATGCTTGATAACGTGAAAGCTAGAAAAAAATGTTGTAATTAAATGTTAGCGTCGTAAACATCACCGTACCCAGTGATTAATAGACGTTTAGTTTCGCATTTTTTTTTACAAACGTTTTGTATTTTGTACGCATGTATTAAAATATTATTTTGTAGCTTGTTATTCGTCTCAGACAAACCAATGGTCTTGATTTATACAAACGTGATTTATTTGACTGATTTCGTAGTCGGGGCATACTGGTATGTGGCTGTGCAGTAGTAGTAGTATGCTCGACCTAGTGTTGGAATCGATTCCCTTGTCCCGTGTCCGGTTACCCTGTATCGTAGCACATCGTAAATTTTCCAGAATCCGACAGTGTTTGGTTACAACCATTAATACCGTGGTATTATTAAAGTTTTGTTTCAAATTACACGCACCAAAAGGTTACTGCTCGCCATGCTTTTACCGTGGTTCTGAAAAAAACATCATTGGACGAAATATACCCATGTGTTTTATGAAAAATAAATTAGTGGTATCTTAGACATGATATCTATCTATCTATCTATCTATCTATCTATCTATCTATCTATCTATCTATCTATCTATCTATCTATCTATCTATCTATCTATATATATATATATATATATATATATATATATATATATATATATATATATATATATATAGTATCCCATTGTGTTGTGTGAAGTCTTTTAAAATGTAAATTGCATGTTTCTGAATGTATACACAACTGAAATATTTTTAGGCTAGTTCCCGTCCCTCTTCATCATTGTTAATAAATTACTTCGCGTCATTCGCAATGGACACGTTCATATTGGAACCTTTTCAATAACCCCCCCCCCCATCTCAGTTAGATTGTACATTTCTTTTTTTTTTTAAAAATTACAGACGACTCTTTCATCTCCGCCGGTGATTTTATATTCTAAAGAGAGACCTTTTGTTCGTTTCACGTGTGTGTGAGCATATAAAACTATCTTTGTTGTTATACATTCTGAACAGACAGTTATTGCTTTTTTTAAAATAATTAACGCATATATATTTAGCTCATTGGTCACGTGACATTGATTCTCATCTTCTGTTTGCTATTTATGGACTCGCGCGAGGCGGGTAAGGGCAGCGACGAGAATGCATTTCGTTTTCTTTACTGAAGTTTACCAAGTAGCCATGGCAACCGAAACCACAAAGCTTAGTAAAAAAAAAAAACAACTACACACAAGACGAATACTTCGTTCAAGTGCAACCAAGTGGTTTATTTTGGCGAAAATGTTAGTTTTCGGTGTCATTGTCTATTCTGCCATTTAGCACAGATCTACTTTCACACAGATCCGTGTCGTACCCATTATATTTTGTTATAGGATTTGAACTTTAAATCATAGTCAACTAAGTCATTTTCGAATCGCTTCCTTTTAGATCCGGATGCAACCGTTTCCATTTTTAGTTTTAGTGGAGGCGTACACCCCCCCCCCCCCCGGTTTAGTAAATAATGATATTGGGTAACAGTTTTGTTGTTATGTTGAACAGCTTGAAACAGAGTATATAGTACACACAATCAACAAATAATATCAGTAAAATACGTCGGATGTCTGTGTGTGTGTTTTGTGTGATAATATCTACTAACTTAGCAGCCTTCTTATATAACCCGTACTGCTGTACTGTAGTTGTTTTTTCATTGCAGGAATCAAGTAATTACGTCCGCTGTGAATGTTAATTGCCTGTTTGGACTTTATCATTCTTTAGTTTAGTTTACTCATAATTCGTCACCCATGAGCGAAATAAATTCAGATAGCCTTCTGGCTGGTGGCTCGTACCCATACCTGCCTGCATCACAAGAGCCACTGTACAGTGGGCTGTCATCGCCGTTTCCCCACATTACATTGAACTGTAGCAGTATCTTATCAAACTGATTCTCTTTCTCCCCGCCCCCCCACCTTGCTTTCTCCTCCCCCTCAACCCTCCTCAACCTCTCCGTCTACCACCGCCCATCCCCCCTCCCATTCTATCTCCCGGTGTGACAGTCCGCATTGATTCTTACCTTGCCCATGTTTTTCACAGTCAGGTATCTTCCCTTTATCTTTTCCATCTGTCATTTCGCCTGCGGAGGACAGCAGAGTTGGCTCCGGCTTAAGTTCTCACAGTGAGTGTACGGCAAGCAGTGAGTGAGTTGTGTTGTTTCTTCCTGATAGCCGGGCCGCCAATATATATATATATGTACCAGAAGTGCGGAGTCCAGTCTTCACTCTATTAATTATCATGGATGGATGGGTTCTCATGTTATGGAATAACCTACAAGTGATATAAGACTTTTTTTGTGTTTTAATGCGGCCATCGTTTTGAGCATTTCATAGCCTGACCTTTTACAGACACGTTGACCAATCTAATTTCTAGTGCAGTGCTCCGCCTGACTCTAGAAACTAGTTCATAAAACAGCACCATTTGTTGATGTGCGTGGAAAATAATCAATTTTCTATGAAAAACTACTCTGTTGTGTCTCCATTGACAATTCTGTGGAGTATTATTTGCCAGTTTATTTGTACCAATACCCTTGTTGATTCATAGAACTTAGAATAAATTTATGTTTGACTTATATCAACGACACTAGTTCGTAAACAAAAAAAATGTTTACACTATAATCCTCTAAGCTGGGAACTATTCTGTGCATTAAATTTTACTTTGAATGAATCTTAATACTTTTGCTAGTGACATATTATTACAATGTGTGTGTGTGTCTGTGTGTGTGTGTGTGTGAAAAATATGGTGTCGGTCTAACTGATAGGGTAGAATACAAATAAAAGCTATGCACTCCAGTCAAATTATATAGACTCAAAATACTACTTTGCCCATTGAAAAAGTATTGAATTCTTAAAATCTCACTGATGACGTGAAATCTCACCCATGGCTCTTCCAAGATGATAAGGGACTGGTGCTTTCTGACATCAACTGCCATGCACACGCACTTCCAAACACATGATAACACAACTGATACACAATAATGTTTCACAACTTATCACTCTGACTGCCCACCTGAAAGATTGTTGACCCAATATTCTACTAATTGAACCCTGAGCTGAACTGCCTGATTGTGGAGGGTCATCAGCAGATCCTTAGTGACCAGCCACCACTGCACTGACACCGCTTCGCCCTCTGCAGTAAATAAAAGCTATGCACTAGTCAAATTATATAGACTGGAGCAAAGAACTAGATCAAGAAGTGGAACAGCTGCTGCTGAAAGGCATCAGGGTCTTGAGAGCTCAACTTGAGGTCCAGTTAACTTGAACAGTCCCAGCCATGTCTTCCAGTGCTTTTTACAATGAATCATTGTTACTGAATCCTTCAAACCACTATGCCTGCATGTGTCATGAAGGTCTAGTTCTGCTAAAGAGAAACTTACTCTATTTCTTACCTTCATTGCTTCGAATAAGTTAAGCTGCTGAAACCATGCTACTAAAGTACACCAATCCCATTCATGTCAATCCGTTAGAGGTCCGAGGGTAAGTTGAGCCAGTGCATATGTTGTTTTTCATTAGCAATATTAGAAACCTTTTTTTTTTCGCTGTGTACATTTTTATGTTCAACCAAGAAATATTCATGCATTTTTTAACTAAAAATAACAGAAACTCAGTAATTGGATTATTTTTGTAGATGTTAATGCCACGTCTTAATGCAACTGTTTCTAGAAATTTTTCGTCCATTGTATTTTCTCTGTGTTTTCAATGTATATAAAACCTTGTTTAATTATTCATACCATCTGCCACTTACAAAGACCGACTGATCTGTTATCGTGGCTTTTTCACCTCGATAGTATTCTTTTGTTCCACACCAACTTTTTTATTGAAATGAAATGTACGTGTTAATGTAAGTTAGTTTCAGTTGTAGTAATTGTGGTTATGTCAGAATGCCCCTATCTGTCGTTAAAATCCCCCGAGCGAATCCCATTGAATACGAGATAGTCTTACGTCCCAAAGCGGCTTTTTATTGTCGTTGATATGTGTCTTTCGTTGCGATGAAATCAATTGACACATATTCTATGTGTCACAAAACGACTCATATATATATATATATATATATATATATATATATATATATATATATATATATACTTACATATATACATGGGCGTCGCTAGGAATTTTTCCAGGGGGGGGGGGGGCAAATAAAAACTTTATGACATTTTTTTAAATGTAAAGGGGGGGGGGCAAATGCCCCCCTCTTATATGACATTTTTTCATGAATACGCCCATGCATACATACATACACACACACAATGTGTATGAATGATGATTCGTTTGCTGTTGATCGGTTGATCGGTTGATCATTTACAAATGATTACAGTTCACTTTGCTTTAACGTGTTCATGTTATCTGCCCTTTTTAACGTTACAGAGAAATACACAAACATTTTAAGTTTTGCCGGTATTTGTTTTTTTTTTTTCAAATGGTTGTCATGTTAGCCTTAACGATTACAAATTAGTCAGCTGATTTATCTGCTGTGATCACGCCCCTTTTCTCCTCAGTTTACTGATACATGGAGAAACACTACATACACACACACACATTAACAGTTTGATCTGAAATGTTTGAACAAAAAATGTTTTAACAGTTTTTTTTTAAAATATATACAGCAGTTTGTTTATGTTTGTCTTGATATGTCCGTATCAATATCCAGCATTTTGTTTATGTTATCTTGATACTGTCTATATCAATATCCAGCATTTTGTTTATGTTATCTTGATACTGTCTATATCAATATTCATCATTTTGTTTATGGTTATCTTGATACTGTCTATATCACTATTCATCATTTTGTTTATGGTTATCTTGATACTGTCCATATCAATATTCATCATTTTGTTTATGGTTATCTTGATACTGGCTATATCACTATTCATCATTTTGTTTATGGTTATCTTGATACTGTCTATATCACTATTCATCATTTTGTATATGGTTATCTTGATACTGTCTATATCACTATTCATCATTTTGTTTATGGTTATCTTGATACTGTCTTTATCAATATCCAGCATTTTTTTACGGTGATCATGATACTGTCCATATCAATATTTATCATTTTGTTTATGGTTATCTTGATACTGTCTATATATCAATATTCATCATTTTGTTTATGGTTATCTTGATACTGTCTATATCACTATTCATCATTTTGTTTATGGTTATCTTGATACTGTCTATATCACTATTCATCATTTTGTTTATGGTTATCTTGATACTGTCTTTATCAATATCCAGCATTTTGTTTACGGTGATCATGATACTGTCCATATCAATATTTATCATTTTGTTTATGGTTATCTTGATACTGTCTATATCAATATTCATCATTTTGTTTATGGTTATCTTGATACTGTCTATATCAATATTCATCATTTTGTTTATGGTTATCTTGACACTGTCTATATCACTATTCATCATTTTGTTTATGGTTATCTTGATACTGTCTTTATCAATATCCAGCATTTTGTTTACGGTGATCATGATACTGTCCATATCAATATTTATCATTTTGTTTATGGTTATCTTGATACTGTCTATATCACTATTCATCATTTTGTTTATGGTTATCTTGATACTGTCTATATCAATATTCATCATTTTGTTTTATGGTTATCTTGATACTGTCTTTATCAATATTCATCATTTTGTTTATGGTTATCTTGATACTGTCTATATCACTATTCATCATTTTGTTTATGGTTATCTTGATACTGTCTATATCACTATTCATCATTTTTTGTTTATGGTTATCTTGATACTGTCTTTATCAATATTCATCATTTTGTTTATGGTTATCTTGATACTGTCTATATCAATATTCATCATTTTGTAACAGCGTTGATAGAAAGAAAAAAAAATGTATTCCTACCGATGTTTAACAACACCAGTACCTACAAAATGACACTTTTCATGCCAATACGTTTATTGTATTATTATATTTCTTATCGGTTAATCATTGATTTTATACATATATCTTCTTATCATTATTGAACATATTCTTTTGTCTTTTTACAGTTTTCAAAATTTTGGAGATTGTATGCGCAATATAGAAGTGTTTGAGTTTTTTTTTAAGCAATGATAAAATCTGTCAATTAGAAACTGTGATGTAATGACAAATGACGCAAATGGGCGACCATAATTCAGGTCCGATTTGAAACCAAAAACCGCTCCTTGCCTTGTCTGGTTTCACTACTTTTTTTCTCATTGACCTAACATAACAGCTATTATTTTTTTCATGAATGTCGCGCTGTTCATGACTTAAAGGTTTCTTCTCATCTGAACGAAAAAACTGAGTTAACCTTCTGTATAACACTTTAATAATGACCAAAACCTTCTGTATAACACTTTAATAGTGACCAAAACCTTCTGTATAACACTTTAATAATGACCAAAACCTTCTGTATAACACTTTAATAATGACCAGAACCTTCTGTATAACACTTTAATAATGACCAAAACCTTCTGTATAACACTTTAATAATGACCAGAACCTTCTGTATAACACTTTAATAATGACCAAAACCTTCTGTATAACACTTTAATAATGACCAAAACCTTCTGTATAACACTTTAATAATGACCAAAACCTTCTGTATAACACTTTAATAATGACCAGAACCTTCTGTATAACACTTTAATAATGACCAAAACCTTCTGTATAACACTTTAATAATGACCAGAACCTTCTGTATAACACTTTAATAATGACCAAAACCTTCTGTATAACACTTTAATAGTGACCAGAACCTTCTGTATAACACTTTAATAGTGACCAGAGACCTGCCCACGTCGCCGTCAACCAACTAAGTAATTAGGAACTGTGAATGTTTTAAACTAACAGTCCAGGAATTCATCGGCTCTCTTCAATTACAACCCTGACTCTACAGCTGTTTTAGACGATGTAGTCATGATTTTAAAACGTTTGTTACATTTAGCACTCAAGACATCAAATGTTGTTTCTATACACAAAATCTGTTCAATGGTCCAACTTTTTTCTCTCTTATTTTTCTTTTTCTTCAAACTTCAAAACCCTCAAATCAGCCAAGTTGAACGTTAAATCATTTCTAACAAACTTCAGCACAAATATTGGTAGCGTTCGATCACTGCTTGCCTTGTGAGGAAAGGGGGAGGTTTCACCTTTGCAAGCTTTTCATTTCAAACTGTTCTCCCACCCCCATTCTCTTTATATCCCCCCCCTTCCGCTCCATTCACTACGCGGAAAGAAAAAAAAAACGGCTACCTATCGTTCACCCGTCTTTCTAGTATTGAAGGTGACAGTTATTAGTTACTGTAGTGGTCCTTTTATTTTTATTTGTGTGTTAAGTAGTTCCCGGTCACGTGGTGACACCTGTTGTCAGCTCCTCCTCCCCCCCCCCACTCTGATATATATATATATATAGAGAGAGAGAGAGAGAGATTATCAAGTATAAAGAACGAAAAAGGAACTGCGTGACATACGTGTTTGTCTGTGACAGTATAATGCGATGCGTTCATTATTTTACTCTTTTATTTTTAACGAATTCATAATGGTGTGTGACAGATGGAGTTGACCTTTCAATAATCTTCTTGGCGACGATTCCTTCAGAGGGTGGACGGATACATCGGCCCTTGTCCGCTTCGCTTATCTTGACACTCCATCTCGGAGGTATCCATAGTAATCGTTGGCTATGTCCACTTGGCTTGCTGTTATATTTTCTTCTCGTTGCCTTCGAATGACACGCATGTTTACCTCGTCGGGTCGTCTCGTGGATTGATTATACACAAATAAAAAAAAATCATGTCCGCACATATTCTTTGTGCGTTATGGTATCTTATCAGCTAAATTGAAATGTTTTTTTTTTGTTACGGTGCCGTGTTTATCTCCAGAGAGAGGGAGAGGGGGGAGGGGAATGAGGAAGATTGTGCCCCCCCCCCCACATTCCTAGCTGCGCTGTAACATTTTAAATTGTGGAAACTTCTACACTCCCTCTGCTGTATTGAAAGTGCTATTCGGGTGCATATCAGCCGTGATGGTTAGTCCTTTGGAGTTTCGCTGTTTGGCTTGTGTATTCAAAAGTTTCACGTTAGTTTAAACATATCTATGCCAGGAGATAATGCTGGTTGTGGCCAGGGACGTGTTCCCCTTCTCCGTGGACTATCAGACGCTGCACCACTCTGGACATCAGACGGTCAGGCACGGCGTGGAACTGGCTACCGGGCGATGGAGCGTCACCTCGGAGCTGTCCTCGGCCAGGATTCCCGCCGACAGCTACAACAGGCCTCAGAGAGATAGGTCTCTCAGCGTGGTCAATGGCGTGGAATACGTCCCCACGGTCAGCGCCAGGGGCGGCTACCGACTTCTGCGCCGCAGACACTCCAAAAACGACGTGCCGCCGTCTGCGGTGTTGGGGACTTGTGCTAAAATACATCTCAGGTTTGTTGTGTGTCATTCGTTACCAGGACTTCTACAAGTCGTGGATTGAATTCTTTAAAGTTGGACAGTTTTAGATTTCACTCTATCTTTTTAATTTAAATATTGGAAATAATGTTTTTAGAATGTTTGCGAAAACTATGTCTGTATATGATTTTTTTTCTTAAATATCATTTTGTATTTTTTATTTTGTATACGATAGATGAAATGTTGATGCGAATATACACGAGAAAGTTCTAAATACAGATAGAATGTTAGTATAAGAAGGTTCTAAATACAGATAGAATGCTAGTATAAGAAAGTTCTAAATACAGATAGAATGCTAGTATAAGAAAGTTCTAAATACAGATAGAATGCTAGTATAAGAAAGTTCTAAATACAGATAGAATGTTAGTATAAGAAGGTTCTAAATACAGATAGAATGCTAGTATAAGAAGGTTCTAAATACAGATAGAATGTTAGTATAAGAAGGTTCTAAATACAGATAGAAAGTTGTATCAACAGTTTAAAAAAATAAAGATAGTATTTAATCCGTCGTCGCTTTTTCTGCATTAAACTTGACTCCGATGAAATCAGTTTCTATCTCTGGTTCTTTAATCTATTGGTATTATATGTGAGAGATTGACTGACGTACAGTCACACACATAGACAGACACTCCGGTGTTTACGTTAATATGTACGCTAGATATTTGATACAGATATAAAAAAAAATTGACAAACGTCTCGGTGCCATGGGCGTCAGCCACATTCACACAGCACTCATATTATCTGACGTATCCACAGCGCCCCGTCCCCTCCCTCTCCTCCCAACAAAACGTGGTTACCACAAAACAAGTTCTTTTTGTTTTGCCCATGTCGTCACAAGCCGCGTTTGCTTCTTGGCCTGGTTTCTATTTATAACTTTTAGGATGTTTAACATTAATTGTCAAACCACAAAGAGTTTTCTGTATATTCACAGTGTTAGTGGATGAAAGAAATACACATTATTAAGTGTTTATCTAGTACATTTGATTAACTTGCTATGTGCGATACACACGTTTAGTGTTTATATGGTACATTATGTTAACTTGCTATCTGCGACAAATACAATGTGCGAATTAAATTGGTTAAATAATAGTATACAGTATACACTATAACTTAATTGTCCTTAATACACGGTTTATTGATACACTTCTAAGTTAATGTTTGCTCTATTCATTATTTAAAAAAAAACCGCATGTTGGTATTGACGAAATCGTTCAACCGCTATTACTTTATAGAATCACTGTTTCTCAAATGTATCCATGGGCGTCGCTAGAAATTTTTCCAGGGGGGGGGCAAACATTTTCCGGGGGGGGGGGGGCAAATAACTTTATGACATTTTTTTTAAATGTAGGGGGGGAGGGAGCGAATGCCCCCCTCTTATATGACATTTTTCAAATGTGGGGGGGGGGGGGCAAATGCCGCCCCTTGCCCCCCCCCCCCCCATGAATGTATCATGAATTTTTTTATTCTCCCCCCCCCCCCCCCAATCTCATTCACCAGACACGGATGTTGAAAAAAGAACACATTGGAGATGGAGGCAATCAGAATGGGTGGTTCTCAATTTATGTTCCGCAATCCATTGGTCGCCTCGCTGTGGAATAATTTTATGTTGGTCACGGACACTCGGACAGACACGGCTTTAACAATTAGCTGATAGAGAATAAGTGTGAGCATATACATAGAATTATGATCCCCTTTCGGCTTTATGTTACCTAATTAAAATTTGATAATGTCTTGCGGGTCGCGAAATCAGAACGTTATTCTTACTGGATAGCGAACCGTAAAAAGTTTAAGAACCTCTGGGCTCACACAACCCTCCTGTAATAATAATACATCTTGTATTGTTTAAGAAATTGTTGTTGTTTTGGGTTTGTTTGTTGTTGTTTTTTTTGATACTCGAGAAATTGTTTTGGGATACATTATTAATTTGTCATTGAATACAGAGTTCGACTTCAATATATGGCTATGCCCTTCAGATGAGATGTTGATATGTCATCGCTTCACTCAGCGTACGTTTATTTTCTCCATAGTTGTATTTTAAAACAATCCCTCACCCAGGTCGTGGCCACACCCCACCCCTCATCAACACTGTATGAAAACGATCAGATCTACAGCACCCTGAACTTTATTTCACTTGTTTCACCGACTGCCAGTGATACAAAATATTGATAGAACCCTGCACGACCGACAGTTCCTTGTTGATATTGTGTGAGATATGCCATCAGCTCATGATTGATATCTGGTCCCGGCACACACCACGCTGCACGGCAGTGAATGGCTGTACAGTCGGTCCATAATATATGGGAGACGTATCTATCTAGTGAATCTGTTGGTTGGTCTCCCGTTGCTTGTTGTCACATTGTCCTCAATCACGATCAGTTGTTGTTTTTTATTTCCTTTCCTTCCTTGTTTTACAAATCAATACAATGTCATCTCATGACAAAGTAAAAGAGAAAAAAAAAAGTTTATAGTGGCATGCAGAAAATACATGTAAACAATGGACGAATTTAATGTATGATACATTTGATAATCTGGAGCCAAATGACGTCTAGAATAGCATTTAATATAATTTGTTTGAATTGATCATAGAATGAATGTGATACTTTTAACGACTGTTCAAGAATGATGACAAATTATACAAAAACGTCCTTAAACTGTGGCGAATTGCACAATTCAAAAGTTTAATCATAATTCGAGGGTATTGTACCAGTCTGAATAAGTAAATAAGCTTTCTTTGTGTGAAAATAAAGCAATACCTAGAGACTGACAAATGATAGTCGTAAGCACAAATCCGAACGCTCCCAATATCGAACAATTGGGGATCCGATCAAAAGAAATAAAATGTCGTAGAATCGAACGTCCATCGCGTTAGTTCTGTGCTTTTATGTTTTCCTTTTTTTTCCCCAAACCCACATGCCACATGTTTTTATTGTATTTATAAGTGAAAGCAACTCGTGTGATTCTCGCAACTTTTATGGCTGAATCGAGTTTGTGGAGATCCGGGTAGACTGTCCGTTTTTTTTTTTATGATTAATATAGGGGAAAAAATAGTCGGAATTTGATCAGTTTTGGAATTCGACAGATTTCCAGAAATGGATCAATTTCGAATTATGGGGTAACACTGTAATTTTTTAAAGGATAAATAATTTTCTAATGGCTCGATTGAAAAGTCGATGCGTCAGCGTCAAGTCCGGTTAACTTTAATTTTTTTTTTTCGGTGGGAAGATGAGCTGATTGGAATACATATTTAGTACCTAGGTATGGGATGGTAGTACACACACACACACATAATGATTTGTATCGATGTTCATGACAATTACAACCAGGTTCACCTACAAATCACAGTCAGTCTTTGTCCCTGAGGGGAAAAAAATACAACATTAGCACCGATTCAGATATCAATAATTGATTTATCGGAGATAGGATCAGTTATTAAGTCACTGCTAGCCGACATTTGAAGACCGTTATTGGTCCTGTTCTTTAGAAAAGGTCATCTTTTGTGTGTGTGTGTTCCTACTCCAGCTAAAACCAAAGTAAACTTTGTACCCAGGTATACAGTCTAAGTGACCAACTGGCACACCATAAGCTTATGAATTGATTCGATCTTTGTCTCCCACCCCCACCCCCATTATTTGAAATAACCACTCCATATTTGTCTTTCTATCTATCTTCGTTTTATTGTCTTCGTTTGTCTGTTCAAATCTCCACGGTAGGAAATCGACGAAACCCTTGTTGTGCGAAACAAAAACAAACAGTCAAGTCAATAAGCGACTGGTTCATTGGAGTGATTGTGTGCACCCAATCTTTCTGTTACTGTTGATAGACAGCTACACTTAGCCATAGATTGTTCTAAATACTTCAGTTGTACACATTTCTATTTTACACTGCTTTAGTTTATTTGTACAGGTTTTAAATTGAATGTCGAAATATGTTTACTGTAAGTCGACTTGTATAATAATGCAGAACTTATTTGATGAATAACAAACACTATAATTTAGTCTTTTTGTTTCTCCGAGTTTTGTATTATTGAATGTGAGACTGAGAAAAACTTCACTCATGAATAATTTCTTTATATTGTTAAATACATTAAATCTGGTTGCTCTTTGGGTGGTTCTTGACTGAGTAAAATATAACAGATATATTAAGGCTGGGTAGGAGAGAGGGATTCACTAGAATATTCAAATCTCAAATTTTTAAATCTTTTTGTTAAAATAGCCTAACCGAAAAAAAAAAACAAGTCAATACTCTGTGACATTAAAAATAGGATATTCTCACCAATAGGATCATTAATTGTTGGGTTTATATTGTCACATTTAAATTAAATCATTTTTTCCCCACTATTTTGAAATTTAAAAAAAATGAAATCTGCTCAATTGATTTCTAATGTCTTCTCGATTTGTCTTTCTTAAAAAAAATCGAAGAAATTGTTTTCTTGTTTTTGTTGACTTGTTTTTTTTTTTTGTTAATATGTTGCTCTAAGGTATGCATTGAACTGTTTACATTCGTATGTTTGACTACTCTCGTATCCTCCATCTGGATCGGGCCATCCATTGACATGTGTCGTGACATCCATTCACATGTGTGGTGACATCAAAGTATCCGTGTGGCAAACTCCATTCAGTCATGATATTTTGTTTTGTTATGTTTTGTTATTGTTGTAAACATATTTCGAGCCTTTGCTGTTGGTTCAGACCATTGAAAACGAGCATGTCTGCGTTTCCCGTTAATGGCGAGCTAGTGTCAGTAGTGCTTCCCATGTTACATTGTTACAGCCGAGTATCTGGCTGTGTCTGGTTGAAGACTTGATGGTAAACCTCTTTTTTTTAACCTGACTGTGCATTTTTTTTTAAACCATGAACATTTTCTAGAATCGCTTAAAGAATATTTCTTTTTTTTTTTAAGTATGGAAAGTGATGCAATTTTCTATAAGGGATGGAACTATATATCGGAATCGGGCACTGGATTTATCGAAACGTTTTGTTTATATGAATCTGAGAATTTCAGCCCGATTCCTGAACCGAGACTTTGGAGTTAATTCTTTGAGCTTCTAGCCACTGTTTGACCTTTGTATAAAATTGTTTATTGGTAATCGTACCAGGCTCGAAAGTTTCAAGAAATATAAGCAATCGTATTGGAATCGGTAAATGTGTTACATCCCCATCATTTATTATCATATTATAAGAATCTGTCACAGAGTCAGGTGTGGCCAAGAATGAGGTCAGGGAGAGACGCAGTCCAGTTTTTATTTAGTAAAATGTCTGGTTCATTGAACGCCGCGCACAACTCTAGGAAGAGTCACAATCGGCTACCCCATTGGTAGAACACTCCCGATTGTTTATTTCGTTAAATACAGCCTACTGAACATTACATTTATTTTTACCTTTTTAAGAGTAAAAGCTTTTTTTATGCTTATTATAGAACTAAAGCGCTCCTGATGTATTGTATTGGCACATGGATTTAGAAACCCAGCTAAACGACAAGTATCTTAATTGCATTCCTTCTGAGAGTCTCTCTAAATCTGCCCAGAATCGCTTCAGTAATATGGCACATTGAGTCAATGTTATACCTGCTGATTGGCGTGGCGTCCATGACGTGTCATTGGAAATAGGGCAAGTAGCCTGGCCTCTTGTAGAATGTTAAAATACTTTCACAAGTTTTGAACCCCCCCCCCTCCCTTATCGTTTTAAGTTCCCCGGTCTGTTGATTGACACCTTGTTGTTGTCCAACTTCTGGACCGGATGCTCCGCTTCCACCGTGTTATTGATACATCAATCATTGGACAGTCTGTTTAGGTCATGGCCAATATCAAATCGATTCCAATCATTTTGTTCGTATTTGCATGACTGCGTTATTGAAGAAATCATTCCAGTCTAACCCATGGATAGCTTTTATTTTTTATGTTTTTTTTTATTTATTGTTTATTGCAGCTCTAGAACGTGACACGCTTCCATAGTTTCTCCATACCCCACGAGCTCGATAATGGTTTAGTGTTTAAAGTTGAACAAAGATTTTTCTACGGCTTGCACACATTCTTTGAGGGTTAGGGGCCACAGACTGATAAACAAAAGCCCTTACACATTGGTTCATATAACATTTAACTGTCTCTATCTCCATTTTCATGAAACTCACAGTTTAGGGTAAAGATATTGTTGTTGTTTTTTTAAAATTCTTGCTAACCTTGTTGTGAAAAAAATAGACGTCCTATTTGCCGATCTGTCTTATAAAAAAATTATTCTCACTCATAACCAGCCATGGCAACCAAATTTGATCCAATAATGAAGTGTTTCGAGCCAGACTAGTGTAACCCTGTTCTGGGTTAGTCTAGTATGAATATATACAAACTTATGACGTGTTGGCCGTGGCTATAGAAACAGTTCATCTTCCCCGATGCCCCCCCCCCCCCAAGATGTAAAGAGCTATCTAAAATAACCTAACCCAAAATGTGGCCAGTCTTACTTAAGATGCTTCATATATGCAGTATATTGGTAGTACCACCACACACGTCAGAAGATGTAATTCATTTCTATAAATATTATTAAATATGTAGGTTTTTGAAACGTACTTACCCCCCTTCTTCCCCATTAGCTCTGAACTATACACAATGTTCGGCCAAATTTAGTTCTTCGCTTTTCCTGTCACCTTTCAGCACCGTGTTATAAAGGAGCTGTTTTATTGAGTACTTTCTATTCGATTCCCTATCCCTTCTATTATATCGTTATATTCTTTTGAACGTAGAGATCAGCGGGCCATCAAACCAGGCACATTTAGCTACGGCTAATGGCCGTGCCCATGTGTATTGTTGCTCTGTATTGGTTAAGTCGCCTTGGTTGCCAGCGCGGTAAAATGTTGTTTTTTTTTCGGGATTTCCCTTCCAATAATAATAATAATAATAATAAAACTCTCGTTTAAGCCGTTCTGGTTCTTTTATCCTGTGAAAGAAATTTGTCGGCCGCGTACAAACATTCGCGTCAAATGAGAGCCTCACGACTCCATTCACTTATCTACACTACACAGCAGCAGAAATTAATGTGAGTTAGTGGTGCGATAAAATGGCTGTAGATGGGAGGGCTGTAGCTGTATTGAGACTTTCTTCCACCCACAGAACTCACCATTTTCTGCTTGGGTTGTCCATTGAAAATGGTAAACATTCGCTCATTTCTCAATCGGACACAGTCTCCGGGGTTTTTTTTTTGTTTTGTTAAGGAACTATTCAGAATATCGTTGAAGGAAGTACTTCAAAAGTTAAACTGTCTGCATGTTGCTGTGAGATGACGCGAGACCAGAAATATGGAGAACTATACAATTTTGAACACGTTGAAATGTGTCCCTGGTTCGATCCCCGGTGAGGACCAATGGATCGTCTATGGTGGGGATCAAAGAAGGGCACCATAAAAACCGTCCTACTAGTGGTTTATAGGACCTAAGAGATTTTATCTCATCCTTTGCAGGGACTTCACACACTCGGGTGTAGAATGTATGTCCAAGTAAACACACATCTTCCAGAAAGTGAATGAGTGAAAAGTTCCACTGTAAAGTGGTGCGTGTGTGTATGTCTAGTTTGTTGATTTATTTTTAGCCATTTTAAAAAAAAAAATCTAATTTTATGACACACATCTACAGCTATAAATACACACATCTACAGCTATAAATACACACATCTACAGCTATAAATACCCACACTGTACAACTATAAATACCCACACTGTACAACATTATAACCAACAACATAGACCTTTTGACAACACTTGATCGTTGGTGCTTAAGAATAACTTAATCTCTCCCCCATCTCAACATTGATCTCAACATTATCTCCCCTGCGTTGTTTGTATTCTGTTGTTTTTAGAGCATTTTCGAAAAAAAATGCTCTATTGTCCCCGTTTTGTCTGTCTGTCTGTCTGTCTGTCTGTCATCACCCTAGATCTCAACAACCATAAGTCCTAGACCCATGATGTATATATCATTTTGTAGGTCTTGGCCTGCCAAGAAATAGCTTTTTTCCATTTCGCGATCTGACCTCTCAGGGCCGTAAAAGGGGCCTTATAAAGTACCGTTTTTTACTATATAAGCTATATTAATAATGGACCGCCCTATATCTCAGCAACCATAAGTCCTAGACCCATGATGTATATATCATTTTGTAGGTCTTGGCCTGCCAAGAAATGACTTTTTTCCATTTCGCGATCTGACCTCTCAGGGCCGTAAAAGGGGCCTTATAAAGTACCGTTTTTTACTATATAAGCTATATTAATAATGGACAGCCCTATATCTCAGCAACCATAAGTCCTAGACCCATGATGTACATCAAAAGTCCATTTCGCGATTTGACCTCTCAGGGCCAAAATATAAGAGTTTGTTATGTACCGTTTTGCTTATATTTTAAATATAAATAATAAAAGCTAATCAAAGGGGCGTAATCATTATTTATTTTTGTAACAGTTATTCAACATGACTTACTTCGTCCTTTAAAAAAAAAAAAATTGGGAGTTTTTGGAGACTATAAAATCACTACATTTTAATATTTTTTATAATAAAGTTTTTAATAACCAAAACCCACTTGTAGATAGAATTAAAAGAAAAAAATTTTTTTCAAATATAAAAAAACGTCTTTATAATATCTTTTTTTCAGATATATGCATTACACAATTGAATTTATAAACATTTCCAAAATTTACAAATATTTACTGAAAGATAACAAACGTACTGATACATAACATGAAAATGCGCTAACACATCCTGTGTCCAGAATGGAACAGGCTTAATTGCTTGTTTTTTTTTATTGACGACTTAACTTGAATGAAGGTAGAAGAATTGAGGTTAACATTCACCTAGTGGAAAGGAGTGGGTTGATGATAACTCGGTGTATACATTGTTACAACTGAATACTGTATATAGGGATGGGGTGGAGAGAAAGACGATGAAATGTTTTGACCTCATCAAGGATATCCAATGATACCACCTTCAAGCTCTGATTGATAACATGCTTCGTATTTAAGATCCCGTTAGACTGAATTTAATACATGAGTTGAAAAAAACTGTCAGACAGTCGCCGCTCATCAATTCTCCTTTTTTTATGTGATGGCCGAACACCTCGAACTAAATCTGATCATCACTTCTAAAAATGACCAGACATCGCCTGGCTACTTCAGCGGCCCTCAAACTTTATTTCCTGACTGTACACCAGAGGGGTCGAAAGTATCTCCGCGGGTACCCCTCCCACGTAATAAATGTACTTATTCTCAGTGCTTTTTTTCAGTGGGAACTCATGGGAGCTGAGTTCCCATACCTTTTTTTTTTTATAGACTATTATAGCATTTTCTGACATAAGTTAAAAAACAGATGTGAAATGAGTTCCCAAACATTTTTCGCTAGAAAAAAGCACTGCTTATTCTCATAACATAATGTGATGACCTTTCGAATGCGATACTTGGGCCCGTGGCTTGGTGATGAGTCACGCAGCAAACTGGCCGTCCTTCTTCAAACCCTTGGTATTTTTAAATGGAAATTAGATGTCGCTGCGTTACCCCTGCATAAATATGCCCGTATCCCTTGAGAACCGAAGGGATACTCGGTGGTTGAAATGAGCAGGTACTTTTGTATTACATCTTTCTTAAAAACTTAAACCACTTCTTGACTTTTGGAATAGTTTGAGATTTGAGTTAATCGGATATCATGATGCACATTGTTTACAACCGACTAGCATAGATCTATCTACTGGATCTGCCTTTAGACAGCACCTCTCTATCTACTAGATCTGCCTTTAGACAGCACCTCTCTATCTACTGGATCTGCCTTTAGACAGCACATCTCTATCTACTAGATCTGCCTTTAGACAGCACCTCTCTATCTACCGGATCTGCCTTTAGACAGCACCTCTCTATCTACTGGATCTGCCTTTAGACAGCACCTCTCTATCTACTGGATCTGCCTTTAGACAGCACCTCTCTATCTACCGGATCTGCCTTTAGACAGCACCTCTCTATCTACCGGATCTGCCTTTAGACAGCACCTCTCTATCTACTGGATCTGCCTTTAGACAGCACCTCTCTATCTACCGGGTCTGCCTTTAGACAGCACCTCTCTATCTACGTTGTTTTAAATCTTTTATTTTCTATCGGAATAACACATGATTTTTTTTCATAAAGACTTTTTGCCGTTAGATATAAAGAGTATTAGATAGACAGACTGATTAGCATTGAAAACTCTTGTGTACTACTTTAAATACTCTGTCAAACACATATCGCACAATATTTCCCAATCCTGGCGGTCTGCCTACTGTTGATATTGATGTTCTCTCAGTGAACTGTTAGATATCGTTTCCTAGCAACCATTTTTCCCCCCCACCCTCCACATTGTTGTTGATGCTAATGTTTTGAAATTCTATTTATTTCACGTACCAGTTGTTTGTCCTAATGAAGCTGTGGAATCGATGCTGTAACGCATCGTCAAAATCAACCGACTCAGTCGACTGCTCGTCATATTTATTTCAACATTCGATTGCTCAAATTGATTTCGCCCAATGATGGTTATCTGCCGCAGTATCGAAGTAACGGTCTAGAAAGGGTGGAAAAAATATGTTCAATTTTATTTGAGGTCATTAACACTTTAGTGCTGGGAAGAGGGGGGGGAGGTGCAAACATTTCGAACCGCGGGCCACAGTGGGTTCTTAAATTTGACAGAAGGCCCGAACCAGAAGCAGATAGATTTAGTTTTATTCTTATTTAACAAATAATTAAATGTCCTCATTGATGTAAACGAGCGGTGTGTGGGCCAGATCAAATAGACTAATGAACCGAACTTCCCCCCCTCCCCCACGGGCCGTAGTTTGTATGAATGTATGTGTGTGTGTGTATGTGTGTGTGTGTGTATGTATGTGTGTGTATGTGTGTGTGTAATAAAGATGAGTGAGGCATTAAAAAAAAACCCCACCACGAAATAAAAACAGCCAGTCAGTACATACATAAACAACAGACTTGAGTTGTACACTGTAGTCTGGTCTCTACTTAATCACCCTGGCTAGATTATATTCAATACAGCTGACATTTTAAAACCAATTTCACATGAACACATTAACAATAAAATAAAATAAAGTTTCATTACATGGGGAGTGATCAGAAAGCAAAATTAAAGGCGCTAAGCCAGGGATCAGACCATAAATCAATCACACAATGTTGCAACACCTGACATCCCCCCCCCCCGCAATGTGATAAATGGAGTGGCCACCTCTGGCTTGGGACAAACATTCACAACAGTTTTCAATTCGAAACTACTTCAGGGAAACACATTTTGTCATCACCCTCGCTACACATTCCCCTAACTCTAACCACTATAGGAGCAGTCTCTTGTTTGCATGATAGTATTTTAACCTTCATGACCAGACCACCATACAATTTTTACCTTCATGACCACCATACATTTTTACCTTCATGACCACCATACATTTTTACCTTCATGACCATCATACATTTTTACCTTTATGACCGCCATACATTTTTACCTTTATGACCGCCATACATTTTTACCTTTATGACCACCATACATTTTTACCTTTATGACCACCATACATTTTTACCTACACGACTGCCATACATTTTTACCTTTATGACCGCCATACATTTTTACCTTTATGACCGCCATACATTTTTTTACCTTTATGACCACCATACATTATTTACCTTTATGTCAGACATTTTTTACCTTTATGACCACCATACATTTTTACCTTTATGACCGCCATACATTTTTTTACCTTTATGACCGCCATACATGTTTTACCTTTATGACCGCCATACATTTTTACCTTTATGACCGCCATACATTTTTACCTTTATGACCGCCATACATTTTTACCTTTATGACCGCCATACATTTTTTTTACCTTTATTGCAGATTATGTTGCCTCCTTTTCTTTAAATTATTAGCACTAGTGTTTCATTGCTTAATAATTTTCTTCTTTTTTTTCTATTACTATTGGTAACTATTATTATTTTGAAAATGCTTTTGATTTTTTTTTATTGGACACATTCCATGTATATAAAGAGTTATGAAATGTTTTTTTTTTTAAAATAAATATTTAGACCTTGGTCATCGAAATAAAATGTTTAAAGATTTAAATTTGAAATGGCATTCATATGTTACAGAAGGATACTTTATTTAACATACATTTCAATTAGACCACTAACGATAACACTTGTGATTACAGACGTGGATTGGCCAGGACACCTTTGGAGGATGAACATCATCCCATTGAAGAAATCAAAGAGTCTGAGTTAGTGTCAAAACCTTACTTGCAGCACATAGAGACTGCAATTAGAAGGTAGGCTTGTGAACAGATGAGAGCTTTAAAAATGTATTGTCATATCTTGATTTATTTATTGTTCAGTGCATGTCAGATGGAGATGATATATCAGTCTCTGTGGTTGACTTTGGCTTTTCAATAACTCACCATTCCTGTGCACTTCTCTCTTTACAGGCCTATGCACCTATTACATTAACATGTGTACTTATATTGATCAGTGACTTGATGTGTCTTTGTCCATACATTTCATTTTTTAGATACTCACCAGACAGCTGTGGAGACACATCATCTACAATCAATGGTGCCCAGAGTGAAGTATCGCAGTCGCACAATGGCTGGACTACAGGGAATACCACAGAGAGGAGTAGTCTGGACTCATCCTACTGTTTTGATGTGAGTCATTCAACTGGGCTGGTTTTTTTTTTTTAAGTTATTGAAAGCTATGCAAGAATTTATTTTTTCAGACTTTCAGGTACAGCTACAGTGTTGATAAATGTGAGATGCTGGTGATAGATGTGAGATGCTGGTGATAGATGTGAGGTGCTGGTGATAGATGTGAGATGCTGGTGATAAATGTGAGATGCTGGTGATAGATGTGAGATGCTGGTGATAGATGTGAGGTGCTGGTGATAGATGTGAGATGCTGGTGATAGATGTGAGATGCTGGTGATAGATGTGAGATGCTGATGATAGATGTGAGATGCTGGTGATAGATGTGAGATGCTGGTGATAGATGTGAGATGCTGGTGATAGATGTGAGGTGCTGGTGATAGATGTGAGGTGCTGGTGATAGATGTGAGATAATGGTGATAGATGTGAGGTGCTGGTGATAAATGTGAGGTGCTGGTGATAGATGTGAGATGCTGGTGATAGATGTGAGGTGCTATTGAAAGATTTTTTGAGTGACTCACTAGCACTTTGTTTGTGAGCCCGATCTGCATGTTGTAGGTTACAAGTTCAAATTCTGAAGAGTCCAGTTTCCTAATAATATCTAATGTGGTGTCACCATAGCTATTCCAGAAAGGGTTATGGTGGGGATGAAAGAAGGGCACTGGAAAAAACTGTCATATTCTTGGTTTAAACATCTCATCCTTGCAAGGACTTAAATAGTAATAAGGAATTATAATTAGCTACTTACTTTTTATAATAAATCTAATACATGTCCTACCAGTCTTGTACTTATGTAAGGTTATATGTCACATACTAAAGGTTTATACAGTTGTTGTTTTTATTAGTTCTTTTTTTTTGTGGGTGTAAAGTCACTGAAAGGATGAGATGTATATATCTCTAAGATTCTATAAACCAGTCATAGGTTGGTTTTTGTAGTAACGATCTTTCCACCATAGATGTTAATGCAAAGGCCTTGGAGGCAAAGGCACAAGAGGTATAGGCAGGTGACTTGACATGTCTGGAGTTGAACCCATAGCCCACAGCATGTAGATCGGGCAACAGCAAACAGGTTTGGCACACTTAAAAAAGTGACCCCTGGCCACCCATTGATATCTTTCTACAGACCCATCATGGTTAAAGATGCAGTCTCCATCTTGTCACTGACCTAAAGTTGCAATGACAGGAATGAAAGAAAATGTTTGCACTTTAAAAAAATATAAATAACAATTGTGTTTTTTTCAAATTGAATGTTTCAGGATTACGACAGAACTACTGCCAATACAGTCTCTCAACATTATGAGAACTTTGAGTCTCTTCTGTATGAAGGGGAAAGTCCAAGAGAAAATTTGGTGCAACAGGCTGACATGATGAAAGAATGCGTGGAGTGGTGCTCACAGTTTCCTTATTTTAGGTCAGTGGACTTGTGCTAGAATTCAACCATTTTTTAACGCTAGTATAGGTCAACTATGGTCAGATATATGATTCTTTAGTGTGTGAAGTCCCTTTAAAATGAGTTGAAATCTCTTAGATCCTATAAACCAATAGGATGGTTTTTATGGTGTCATTCTTTCATCCCCCTCCATAGCCAATAGTGCAATGGTCATGGAGGCATTACAGGAGATATAAAAGAGACCTTAACCATTACCTGAAAATCCATTGCTATTGAACCAAGGACCTTGAGATCAACAATTGAGCACTTATCACACAATCATCCGTACCCGCTTGATTCTTCAATAGCTTGTGGCGATTCATCGAGTTTAGTGCTGCTTTGAAAATTTAAATAATACTTTTTTAATATTAAAGAAAATTTTTTTTTTTTAGTTAAAAGGACTGTGGTGTACCTCTTTATATGATAATCTGTTTACCTCATGTCTTCATATTTCAAATCAAATCTGTCTGGTTATATTTCACATATTACCTTCATTTGTCTTTTCTTTCCTGTATACAGGGGAAATGTTATGTATTAAAGAAGAAAAAAAATCTCGTTTCAGGGTCTCAGGTAAACAGATTGTTAAAGAAAATAATTCAGCTGATGAGGAAGACGAAGAGAAAAAAGGTTATAAACTCATACAAAAACAGCCTGCTCCATCAAGTTCACTTTTGGGCCTCTCTGACAGGGAGAACAGCTTCAGCAGCCTAGATACTCAGGGGTAAGTATACAGCTGATATGTCTTTGTAAACTATATAGGCCGTGTATGTATCAGGTCATTGCAGTTCAACTCTGTCACACACAAAAGTGCCCCCCCCCCCATCTTTCCTTAGTATTTTTTTGTCAACTGTGCTAATAATATTTTATTTTGTTCACTTTTGTTTTGTCACTGCTATTGTTTGTTGTTGTTGTTACAAAAAGTACTTGTCTTCCAGTATGATTATAAAATATAAACTATGTGAATTATAGATTTGATATTTACTCTGCCATGTAAAATTATGACGTTTTTGTACAAAAAAAATCCTTTTATATCTTGTATTGTTAGCTGCCTTTATCATTATATGAAATGCATTTAGAAGGGATCTAGAAGTGATAGATGAGCTCCATAGCTCAAAGTAAATGGCTTGTTTGCTGTTTCTTTGTTATATTTTTTTCTGCCATAACTTAACAAAAAAATTACACAAATGCATTGTTCAATTTTTAAAAAATAAAAATATGTTCATTTTGTTGTTGTTTTTTTTTTTGGACAATCTTAGAAAAAAATTTTTTTTTTTTGTTTAGTTTTTGGTAACCACTCTACAGAATGTAATTTTAACAGTGCATTTTCCATAATGGCTAACGCACTGCTATTTGTTTCTATAAGCCGGTGCTCCTGGCATGCAATTATCCTTGTTTCTATTTATTTAACCTCACAAGTGTCTCCTGTCAATGCAGAGCAGAAATAAACTCTCTGAACAAAAGGAAATCCACAGCTTAATTGCATGCCGGTCAATAACCTGGCCACCCATTGTCAGTGTATTGCTCCAATAGATACCTTGTTCAGATAATATTGTAATCTGAAACAGTGCTTCTCAAATTATACAGCTTTGTACCTAATACTTTCCAAGAGGATTAAACATTTCATCGACCATTCTTTTTTTTTCTCTTAAGAAGCCAGCTTATAATATTGTTCCACATTTAAAAATTATTCTGAATATGACAATCTGCTGATGTGAAATTTATTTTGATAATAAATGTTTAATGCTATATAGACACTGATAGGTTTCTATAGATATATCCAAATTGGATTAAATATTTTACCAAACCACTCTCTGGCCTCATTATATATGACATGATGTATTATTAGGTGAAGGATATATATATATATATATTTAAAACTAGCTATTTAGCTCTTTAATGGACTGTAAAATCAGCATCATGCATTTACAAAATTCTGATTATTTAATACAAGTACATCCCTGAGACCAGAGCACATTGGCCATGGCATGATAGTGTTAAGACCTCACCCTCCCCTGATTGAATTAAAATGGCCATTAAACTTAAATGAAATGAAATATATAATATTTTTTGTTACAAAGAAATAGTATGATTTTTTTAACCAACTTAATCATATTTTTAAAAAAAAATCAATAATATTTATTGGTATATTAACTAATTACATGTATTACCATTTTTAGGTACAAAACAATCCATACATTTATTTTTAGCACATTTTTTCTGACTAAATGAATTCCCCAAATAGTTCAAAAAAAAAAAAATTGTTAATCAGGTGAGAAATATGAATCAGCTTTTCTTTAAAAGCAAATCTATCATAAATAAATATAAAAAATGTCTTAAATGTTTCATATCCTCTCATTACATATTAAGCTCTATATAAATATTTTGATGAAAGGATTTAAGATCAAAAAGCATGTATGTATTATCAGAAAACTGATCACATTTTAAGAATCATCTGTCCCTTAGATACCTGTGTTGTCTGCAATAATTCTTTCAATGATAAGAAAGTTACCTCTGGTTGTTGTTTCTTGTTACCATGCCCTGTGGTACTGAAGTTCATATCTATTGACTTTATTCTTATCTAGAGAGACTGATAATTTTTTTTTTACAGCTGCATGCGAAACTCATGATTTATATGACAGCCTTATAACTTACTCATAGAAATTTGATTTACTCTTAAATGGAAGGTCTAGAAAAACCCTTTCCATTCAACATAAAAAAAATTATTTCTTTTAATGATGTGGCTATTTTTGGTTATTTTATTTACATGTTATTTATCTGATGCATTAAATATTGAAGTCACCTTTCGATTAATATTTATTAGTCATCTTTCTACTCTTTTCACTGGGCGTATTATATGTGTGTGTGTGGGTGTGAAACATTCAGGTCTGGGCATGCTCACAGCTATTATTGCCTTTGTATAGCCCCTAGCACAAACATGAAGAATAACACCCATAACAATGGCTTTACAAATGTGTGTATTGCATCAATACTACATCAATAAATTATCAATACATGGCAAATCAATAGATGTACCAAGGGAAGCTATTATAAATGAGCTACTCCTTTGGTTGCACATGCGATGAGATTACTGTTGAGATTTAAACAGCCTTTTTTAAAAAAAAAAAGAAAAAAGTTCACAGTCATGGTCATTAAGCTGATGTTTTAAATTCTGGACATTTTTGTAATAGAAATGAAAATAGCACACACATAGTTTCTCAACAAATTCCAGCACATTGGAAAACAACTATAAAAAAAATAAAAAAATAAAAAATATATATATATATATACATATATATATGTATATATATATATATATATATGTATATATATATATATGTACATGTATATATGTGACCATACTGTGATGTTACAAAATCAATAATTTAGTCTCACTTTAATTACTCATTTATATCACATTATTATTAAGACTAAAATTTTGTCTTGTTTTATGGTTTTTTTTTTTATTTAACCTTCAAAGCAGTGATTATTATTATTACTATTATTATTTTCTTTTCAAGATTGACTTTGACAGGTCAAAAAGTGTCATTAAAACAAGTGTCTGTCTATGATGACTTCTCATCCAGTGGTCCTTACCTTGTGGAAGAAGTCATTGAAGAGGAGGGTGTATATGAGGACATCATAGCTGTTGACTACCAGAACAAGTAGGAGGCAATCTTAAATTTTATAGACATCCACATTGACAATTTAGAACTGAGAGTAAATACTTTAAAAAATGAGTATATCAAGTGTCTTTAATAAGTGTAATTGAAAAAAAATGTGTATATTTACTATTGATAGATGAGTTATTTGAAGATTAAAATTTGAATTTTGATATCATCAGTTATTTAATAAATATTTTATTATGTGTCTGACACTGTGCTGTTAGAATAAATGGACAGCTTAACTCCCTTAATCGTTCATCTGTACAGCAGGAAAGTTAAAAAATACTTAATCTATAGAGATTACTGTTATTGAAAAATTTAATCTGCGACTCTAAAACGGTGGATTACTTTATCAGCATTGGGAAAAGTAATCTACATTATTGGACCCCTGCAATCATTATTTAAAAAAAAAAAAAATTATTATTCAGCAGAATATATTTTTTATATTTCTCAACAAATGCATTTTTTTATTTTTTCACTTGCTCAGCAACTATGAAGATTACATTGAAAACAAAAAACAAATCACCCCAAGACGGAGAAGGGTGGGTTACCCTCCAGTCACTCCTATTGCCTGTGTAAAAGACAGTGTTACCAGTGCTGCATTTGATCACATCTGGCAAGAAGTAGGTCTCCATCTGTAACAATTCTGTGTCAAGAATCATTTGAGATATTCTTACCACACACTCTAAACTAATAATAGGAAGTAAAAAAAAACAAACATTATTATTATTATTATCAAATGGAGTTATGTTTACAAGTGTAAATGGTGCATATAAATATTGTATGTTGCGCAAATCTAAACAAAATTTTAAATGTGTGGGTTTTTTTTTTTCTTCAACAGATTATGTCATGGTTAAGGCCTTTATTGCAGAGATTCAGCACTGAAATCTCAGGTAGCAATAGCAAATTAGTTTTAAATATTATTTAATTTTTTTCTTTTCTCTAATTAATTTGATCTGTAAACAAACTGAAATATCCATAGTCATCTTGCACATGATATAATCTGATAGACTTTCACATACTAGGAAGATTTCTAGTTGAAGGGTATTTTTTAAATTCTGATTAGAAAAGTAAAACTCCTTCATTTAGCATGTAAAGAATAAAAGAAAAGCTTTAAATTCTACACTTCATCTGCCCCTATGGCCCGTTAGGGCTAAGGGAACTTTACTTTCTTTACTTTTATTGTCTGTGATAATAAAATGAAATATTCCTATAGATATTAACTGTCTAGTGCTAATATATTTTCCAGCATTGGGTCTATCACTAAGAGTTAAGTGCACCCTTTCGCTGACACAGAGTTCAGTTCATTGATTGACAGAAGTGAAAGTTTTATTACTCAGTTAGCTTTTTTTCCCCCCAACTAGACAATAGTTTTTGTCACATTTACTTTTGCAGCCCCTGACAAGCAAAATATATTCACACTGCATTAATGTAGAATTACATTTTCTCCACTCCACATATGACCTCTAACGTATTACATGTATTTATATTTAATGCTAAGAAAAACAATTTTAGAATGGTTAATTTTCTTTTCATCAGTTTAAACAATGAATAAGTACAGAAATTTAATTAAAATATTTTTAGCCTCTTAGATAGAGATCCTTCTGATTCTTCACACTTTATCTCATTTTTTAAGTGGAAATCTTTTATGTGGTTAAAGTATCTATTATAAACATATATAGTTTATGATATGGTAAACAATTTTTTTTTTTACTTTTTAGTGCATTTTTATTTAAGTTTTTTTAATTTATATTTAATTTTTTTTTGTTTTTACTCTAAGAGAACAGTTTGATATTACATAACACAAAAATGATACAAAATTACTTTACCTTTTTCACCATGATTATCTCTAACGATGAATGTGTTATAATTCTGTGCAGGTTCTAAAACTGAAGTCATCACATTCTCTAGCTCTCACCCACCACCACCACAAGCCCAACCTTCATTCATCTTACAGACAAGAGTAAGTCTTGAATCTTTTTTTTTTTTGTTTTTTGTATTATTAGTGAATGATTATTGACAAAACTTGTATAATTTGGAAGGATGAATGGCCTAGCGGTGTAGAGGGCTTGACCTGGCAGTCTAGAGCTTGACCCTCATTGAGAACCAAGGAATTTTTCCAAGTCCTGGTGAAAGTCCCTCATGTTTACCCAGCTGGGTGGGTGGGTGGGTGTTTCTAACCACACAATCCCTTTGTATGTCGATATTACAGAAACAGATGAATTCTACACTTCATCTGACTTTGTTTTTTATAATATATATACTTAACTTATGAAAGGTAATGCTTTTTTTAGTTGAATTTGACAATAATGTAGGCACATTTTTATTGCTGCACGGTTGGACTTCACAACCTTTGTTTATTAGTGATTTTTTTTTCATTTAACAATGGACCATTCTTTACTTTTATTTTTGTATTGCAAACACAACACTAAAGATAATTTTGTTTTAGATTCAATTTTTTTCCCTCACTTTCAGCAAAATTCCTTCCATCGATCCAATACACATATTGGCGGCAGCACTGAGAGATCCATTGATGGGATTCTCCATATTTCTAGCATACCACTTGTACATAGAGTGTAAGTTTTTAATTCACTCAGTATTTTTCTTGCTTTTACACTCAAATGATTATCTAGGGGCTTAAATGAATCCTCCGAAATATTTGCTTCTGCTTTTTTTTAATTACAGCTATAATTAGTGTTCCTTATTGGAAGCTTTTTGAAACATGTTTACTGGCACATTGGCTGTGAAGAGTTTAAGGGGCACTTGACATCATTATATTTTTTTTTAGGAGGGTGTTATCAATCATTTTACTGAAAAACCGCCAAGTTCTAAGTGCCGCCTCTTTCCCTGTCATGTAAAATACATCTCTAAACTATTCTCCATTACTCACAGATAAAGATATTGGAGAATAAGTTACCAAGCTTACATACATGTTTCTTTTTTTTATAGACCATAATAAAAATCAATGTTCAGATGTCATTGCACTTTTAAAATTTAATTATTTAACTCCTTATCATTGATTTTAAATTTTATATCAAATTATTTAACTTTATCATGTCTTTGGTTTGCATGATCGTACTTTCTTTTTTTCTCCCTTCTCAGTGAAATGCCAGAGTCCCATGCACCCAGCGCTGTATCTACTCCACCAGCGCCAGTCAAAACAACTACCGGTATTCGTAAAGTTCGACTGAAACCCCTGGTGACACAAAACAGACCACAGCCGGTAAGATTTTGATGTGGAAAGCTTTACTTTTTAATCTATCTTGGATATAGTTTCTTGATCATCATCACATCACATAAAGAGATTGATTGATGTATACACAAAAGTATTTTTATTTAATTATTATAAAGGAAAATAAACAATCTTGGAATGCTGTATTCTTTTATATGAAATAATGATTTAAATGTATCTCTTAATGAAGCCTTTTTTTTTTATTAAATCCACAGGTGACTCAGTCTTCTGCACTACTGAAAGTTACAGGATCAACCGCTATCAACTCAGAGGGTGTCCCCTCCCAGCCACCATCACGTCATGGAACACTTCCTCCACTGGAAATAGAACCAGTAATAATACCTTTATTTTTTTGTTTGTTGTGTCTGGGAAGTTTTGTTTTTAGGTATCTTTTGAAAAATATATGTGTTTTTTTTTCTATTATCTATTGTGAGGGAAAATTTTATCTTATGGCAATAAAAAAATGGGTTGAATGAATTTAATGAGCTTTAATGCCAGTGTAGTAAAAGAATAGTTAACTTGAAGTCAGCTTGAGTGAATGAAATCATGATATTAACATTGGTGGCTAAATCATATCTAGCACTAAATACATTTACTAGACCATGTTATGTACTTTCAGTTTGCAGCTTTTCATACTGTATATACAAATCTTCTTTTTTATCTACACATTGGATATTTAAAAAATAATTGCATGACAATCCATTATTGAGCTAGATAAAAAAAATCAAAAAATAAAAAGATTTTTTTTACTAAATCTTAAGATGAAAACTAAATATGAAATGTTGGCCTCAACGAACAAACTCCAATTGTTTTTTGTTTGTTTTTTCCAGAAGAAATTCCAACCTGGCCATCGTGCAGCTAGTGCTATTGACAACAAAGACAACCGTCACCTGCCAAACAAAGACAGACCACACCTGATAGCTGAACAAGCCAGACCAAACACAACACATGCCATGAGGGTAGGTTGATGGATGAAATTTGAGTTCTAGCTTGGTCTTCATCTGAGTTTTGCCATCTTACAGTTGATTCTTGTTTCTGCTCCTTTCAGAGTATTTTTTTTTTATTGCTGTATCTTTTTTTTTTAACTTCCACTGTTACTGATTATATTTTATCCTATTTTTCCTAGTTTTGTCATAGTAGGAATCCTAAATGAAACACACAAGTACATGATAAAAAAATGTTTTTAACTGTCTGCAAATTCCATTCATAATCATTCATAAGTTAAATAAAAATGAATTCACCAGACTTCCCAGTCGTTGTTTTTTTGTAGACCTTATTCATGTGATGTAGAGATATTTGGTAATTTTTTTTACATTTTAATTATATTTGTCAGTAAACATACAAGGTATTAAAATTTGCTATTGTTTTTTTATTGAACAGTATGATAGCCTATTTGGCGCCCCATCATTACGTAGATCATCCACACCATTAGGAAACTCTTTTGCTACCAGATTACATTTAACAAGTAAGATTTTGAATTATCTGGTTACTTCATTTATTTTTTCATGTAAAAATCAATTTAGAACTATCAAAGAAATAAAATACTTTTTATTTGTATTTTGTTCCCTTTAGCTAACAAATCATTAGATGTTCGAGGAAGTGGCCTTCAGCACACAGACAGCATCCATTTTCCTCCAGACATTCAGGAAGATCAGCAAGAGAGTCCTGCAGAGGAGAGCTACAGGCCCCACTGGAGTAAGTCAGACAGTACTATCCTTCATTGATGGTAGCCAGATGGTATCAAGTCTCAGCATTGGTCTTCCTCTCAGCACTTTAAATCTGTGTGCTAGTTATATTGAACCTAGTAGTTCCCATTGCAAGAACATAATCTTTCCGACACTGGCTCTCTTTGACTTAAATATCAGTCAATGAATTCCTGTGAAGTTTCTTACTTTAGTTTGTCAACATTCAACGACAAAGGTAGATAACCCTCAGTGTGTGTGCCATTGTAAATAGAAAATTTATTCTGGCACATAAGAGAAATAGAAGGCTGGCCAGTCAGTCACTTAGTCATTCTCTTTTTTTCTATTTCCAATGAAATGTTCATTGCAAATCCGTTTTTTATAAGTACATGTATTTGTTTCACTTTCTGTGTGTGTGTGAGTGTCTAGCAGGGTTGGTCCTCAAATCTTGTACCTCACTTTTAGACCTGTTCAACTTTAGTGAGAAAGCCTTAATGTAGCATACCTGTGGATTCTACTGGGCAGTTACACGATTATTTTAATCATTTTGAGTCCATGGATTATCATCTTGTATAATTACAAAGCTCATTACTTTTTTAGTAATGTTTATAATGGGAAAAAATTAGACTTGTCAAAATGAATACTAAGCATAGCATAGCACCTGTGCAGAAGTACACAAAATAGAAGCTGCCAAATTAATTCAATTATATTTAAGTGTTCAAAAACAATAGAAAGTTTAATTCTTTCAAAAATGAAAAAGTATAAAATATAAAAAAAATTTTTTTTATAAAATTGCATTAAAAAGTAAAAAAAAATAAGAAACTCATTCACATATTTATATAAATCATCACTGCTAAACTTAAAACTGTGGGTGATTACAATAATCTTAACTAAATATGCCTTTACTTTAGCTGATAAGTAGCAAAAAATAAATACATGTAACCTATCTATCTAGATGGATACCCACACTTAACTTTTTAATAATGATGATTTATATATAATGATACAACGGGTGATTTTTTAAACTTTTTAGTGCATTTTGATAAAAGCTTATTTTTTTTTATAAAGTTTTTATACATGTATATATATTTTTTATTTATAATTGAAATATAAGATATTTATCTATTTTTTTTTTAAAACGTTTTTTTAGTCTCTCATATATAATGAAAGTTTTGTTGTTTATTTCAATAAACTTGTGTAACAATTATAAATTGTAAGATTTCAACTCATTTTAACTTAATGAAAAATATGTCCTTTGTTTTTCCAATACTGTCATCTTGTTGCTTTTTTACCTAATCTTGGTCATTTTAATATTTTCATTTAATGTTTGTTTTTAGTTTTAGTTTGTTTTTTTAATGGTAAAAGTGATTTAATTTTTTTTAAAATCAAGTTTAGCTGTGTTTAAGGATATTGAAGACACTCACTAAATTTGGATACATTGTATTTATATAAAAAAAATTATACATGTTTGAAAAAAAAGAATGAATTTAAAGACCCAAATTACATGAAAAATTACACCAAGCCTTCTTAATAAACATTTAATAAACAGTTGTAATAGTACTTTTTCTATAGTTATGAGTTTTCCTGTAGAATACAATACCAAAATACATTTACACAAAATGTAAATGCTTTAATCAAATCATTACTTTTTTTCAGCGGGACCCTCAGCAAGTACACACGTTAGTTATGGTCGGAATCGTCTATCTCTGAGATGATGTATGATTCCTTTCCTTTCAAATGGTTATCATGAGAGTGTGACAGCTTGGCTGGATTATATAACTAACTTATGTAGAATTAAAATCCTTGACTTCATTGCGGTGGATTTTATCACATATTCGCATAACCTGCTTCCAGTTGGATTTCATATTCATGGAAAATCCATAAGACTTTGAAACTTTGTAATACTTGTTGAATATGTCATGAAGAAATGAGCTCTACCTGGCTGCTATGATTAAAAAGTGTTCCTACATTGGGACATAAACTGTTATAACATACAATGACTGTGATCAGTTATGTCATGATCTTTCTTTTTAATACACGTGATGTGTGTTTGTCAAGTTGTGGTTGCATATAGTGATTATTAAAAAATAATTTATGTAACTGGAAACTTAGAATTTTTTTTCATGTTTGTAAGAAAATATTTCTCTCTGACAACAAGTCAGAATACCATATTTTTTATTTTACAGACAAAATCGGCGGCTCACTTTGGCAGTTTATGTTTTGCTATCAATAACCCTGAACTGAGCAACAATTTTTTTTACGTCACAACAAAAAAGAGTAATTAATACTTAAGGTAGAAGTGGGGGAAAAAAAGAGGTGATAATATATCCCTATAATTGATTGAGAATAATATTCAGTAATTGATAAAATCTTTAGTGACTGCTAAACTGTTTGCCATGATCTCATTTTATATAGTTTTTCATTAAGTCAGACTCTCATCCAGGTTTCCTATAGAAATTTCTGGACAATTTGTGAATGTTCAACTTTGTTATAATATCTGAATACAATGTAAATTAAGTGCATTGGATGTTGTGACTGATCGTTTCACCATGTGTAAACAAATCAGAACTTATTACATAGCCATTTCACCAAGACAATCAGTAGTTCATGTTGTTATTTCATATATAACTTCAACAAAATGGCCTTTTCTCATTTTATATTAACCTCATTTTAATGTACATAATAATTATTTTAAAAAATTTTAATGTATAAACATGTACGCAGTATAATCTTCATATACATATATATTTTTTAACTGTCCGTTTTCTAGTTTTGTTTCAAATGTTCATTTAAGAAATTAACATTAAAAAAATGATTTCTGTTATTCTCTTTCATTATGATTAAAAGACAAACTGTGTTTCATGATTTTGTTTCTTGCTGCGTATAGTTGGGATTGTGTTGTGTTATCTTCAAATTTGTGTTAAGTCTCAGAGAATCTACCTCAACTTGATGACATATTGATTGGTGCCAAAATGTTCATTATATGGAATCATCTGCCTCTCTCACAATCAGACAGACCACCCACTATTTTGACAGGAGTTGTCAGTTATTTTAATCAACTAAAAAGAAGTTTTTGCTCTTACGTCAAATGTTAATCCTGTTGTTTACATTTTTTAACTGAATAGTGTTTGAACTTTTTTTTCATTATCTGACTCTGTGTACAAGTTAAAGTAATGAGCAATATTTGTAAATTTTTAGTAGAATCTCATTTGAAATTCTAGTGTATTTCAACCACTTTGACTAAATCTGACTAGGAAAGTAAAATACAGGCTGCTGATTGTTTCATTAGCCAGAGAAGTAGGTATCAGAAAATAAAGTTCATCAGCCATTGGAATTTATTATTAAATTCGTGTTAAAATTGAATAAATTATACACATGCACTAAATAATTTCAAACACTTAGCAGTAATTTTTTTTTATTGTATCTAAATTCAAAAATAAAGGACTTAGTATTTATAAATGGCATTTTCTGAACAGTGTTTTCATTCCGCTTTTGAATGCATGTATGTAGTGATATACAAACACAATCTTTTAATCCCTGAACTGTGGGTAGTTGTTGTTTTTGGACTTGCTTAAACTGAAATTGTTCTCAAACCCAGATTACGATAATTAAAGTTGCAGGATGATTTTTATACTTTTGATTATTTATTTGCAAACATTTCACTTTGAAAAAAAAAATCTTGCTTGCAGGTAATTTCTCATGATTTACAGGAACAAATTTCAAAGTAATATTGTGATGTTCGTTTGTGTTAAAACAATTTTTTTCAATGCATTAGCCAATGTCTGTATGACTGTCAGTGTTTTATACAGATTTCAACAGATTCTTGGTTCTTGGTCTCATTTTGTCACCATTTGAAAAATAAATCAATGACAATCAATGACAATAAACCACATTTTAGGAAATCATTTTAGCTATACAAAAATTGATTTTTATTGTTAAAAATGATTTGTTTTCTATATCGATTTCTTTCTGACATAACCAGCTTTTACTTTTTTGTAAGAGCAGCTTTGCCCAGGCGCCAAACAGGCATCTCTTCATATCGTAAAATTTAGCGGTAGTCCTATGGCCAAGGCATGTTCCGTCATAAAAACCTTATTGTGATAAAAAATGGTATCAACTGTTGAACTAGTAAAAAATGGTTATCAACTGTTGCAGATTCTTTAAAATTTTCTCCTATAAAGTGGTTTATATAAATACATAATTTTTATTTCTGAATCCTTCCCTTACAACTGAGTAGTAAACCCATTTTTTTCTTTGCATTGAGCCATTTCAACCTCCAGTTTAGTTATGTGAGATAAAGACAGTTTTTTAATTGGTCATTTATTTCCTTTATTTAAGTATATGTTCAAATTATTCCATGTAATTGTATATCAGGTAATGGTAGACAATGAAAGAATGAAACATACCAAATCATTGAGTTTAAAAAAATTGTCATTTTTTTTTCTCTCTCTCTTTGAATGTTAATTCATTTATATGTTTCAATACTTATGATATCAGTGTTGGATGTTTTGTTAGAGATATTTCGTCTGTAAAAATAAAAAATGACAAAAAAAATCTACTTGGATGAAATGTTACCAATTTAAAACAGTTTATCCATTTGGCTACATATGTATGATATTTTTATTCATGCTTCATCTTTTAATTCAAACCGTAATAAAAAAAAAAATTTCTAAATGTATTGCATTCATTGAGACTTTTTTATTGGACTGCCTGGACTTTCAGGGCATAAAACAATTTAAATAATGGCATGTTTTTTTTTTTTAACTATTCATAAATCAGCCAATTTTTTATTACTTGTTCAGCTTCATTTCAATGGGGCGAGGGGGGGGAACAATCGTAAAGCTTGGACAACACAACACCTCTGTGCAGTAATGGACAACACAACACCTCTGTGCAGTAATGGACAACACAACACCTCTGTGCAGTAATGGACAACACAACACCTCTGTGCAGTAATGGACAACACAACACCTCTGTGCAGTAATGGACAACACAACACCTCTGTGCAGTAATGGACAACACAACACCTCTGTGCAGTAATGGACAACACAACACCTCTGTGCAGTAATGGACAACACAACACCTCTGTGCAGTAATGGACAACACAACACCTCTGTGCAGTAATGGACAACACAACACCTCTGTGCAGTAATGGACAACACAACACCTCTGTGCAGTAATGGACAACACAACACCTCTGTGCAGTAATGGACAACACAACACCTCTGTGCAGTAATGGACAACACAACACCTCTGTGCAGTAATGGACAACACAACACCTCTGTGCAGTAATGGACAACACATCACCTCTGTGCAGTAATGGACAACACAACACCTCTGTGCAGTAATGGACAACACAACACCTCTGTGCAGTAATGGACAACACAACACCTCTGTGCAGTAATGGACAACACAACACCTCTGTGCAGTAATGGACAACACAACACCTCTGTGCAGTAATGGACAACACAACACCTCTGTGCAGTAATGGACAACACAACACCTCTGTGCAGTAATGGACAACACAACACCTCTGTGCAGTAATGGACAACACAACACCTCTGTGCAGTAATGGACAACACAACACCTCTGTGCAGTAATGGACAACACAACACCTCTGTGCAGTAATGGACAACACAACACCTCTGTGCAGTAATGGACAACACAACACCTCTGTGCAGTAATGGACAACACAACACCTCTGTGCAGTAATGGACAACACAACACCTCTGTGCAGTAATGGACAACACAACACCTCTGTGCAGTAATGGACAACACAACACCTCTGTGCAGTAATGGACAACACAACACCTCTGTGCAGTAATGGACAACACAACACCTCTGTGCAGTAATGGACAACACAACACCTCTGTGCAGTAATGGACAACACAACACCTCTGTGCAGTAATGGACAACACAACACCTCTGTGCAGTAATGGACAACACAACACCTCTGTGCAGTAATGGACAACACATCACCTCTGTGCAGTAATGGACAACACAACACCTCTGTGCAGTAATGGACAACACAACACCTCTGTGCAGTAATGGACAACACAACACCTCTGTGCAGTAATGGACAACACAACACCTCTGTGCAGTAATGGACAACATAACACCTCTGTGCAGTAATGGAGGAAAAAAGGTCAGAGTCTTAAAATACTGCAATGAAGAAAAATAAATGTGTTTTTTGTCACTGTTCCTTTTTTTTCTTTTCTCAATTCCATACAAGTAAAAAATTTTAACAACTCATGATAAATGAAACAAATTCAAAAATGTATTTACCTTAATTTATTATGGTCAGTTCAGTGTCAGACATAAAACTGTTGTTCCCCTAGTACACTAATAACTCATCAATAATCTCAACAATTAATCTCTATGTACTCTTCTAAAATGAAGTTTCATCACAGCTGTCCAGTAAATGAAAAAAAAAAACAACAGAGTCCACAGGAATACCACGGTCAGTCTTAAAAAAGTGTAATGGAGAAAAAAATATGGGGAAAAACTTTGAAGAGTCATAAAATATTTTGTGCCGTTTTCATTTGCTTTTTGTTTTCATTTACAAAATGTATATAACATCAGCTAAATAGTATATGCAGAGATTGAACTAATGGGTTTTTTTTGCCTTGGAAATTACATAGGCAGAAACAATGTTTCTTTTTATCTTATCTGAGACCAAATTACATTTAGCAGAAATTGTTTTTTAAGCTGATTCCAGTTTTTTTTATCTTGTCAACTTTCTGAGTTATGTGCATGTGACAAAAAAGGATGTGCTACAAAGGCATCTATTAGCAAGCTCTGTGCTACTAAATCAAAAAAATATCAAAGGCCATCGCAGTCTTCATTTCAGAGATATGATAGATGCCACCCGAATGCGGAGTCTGAGTGTGTGCTACCTGGGGAAGACTTCCCCCCTATATATGTCACAGGTCAAACCCTCCAGTTTCCAGATATCTTGATTTGACTTGGGATTTTGTGTAGAATCTTTAATAGGGCTAACTTGGAATCAGTTTAGGGCTACGCCAGTTTTTCTATTGTAACTCTCCTAGCATTACCAAAAACAAAAAACATTCATTAAGATTATTATTATAAGTAGAAAGCTGGGAAAGAGTCCCAGCAAAGGGGTGTATTTTTTTTTAATTTTATGACTGCCAGTTCTTCTTGTGGACTCCTCATTTATAATGTGAGACGATCATAATTTTCTTAAATTTTTTTTTTATTATTAACAAAATCAAGTGATCTTTTTTTTTTTTTGCTTTCTATTCTGCTTAAAAAATAACTACATTGAACAGAAGCCATATACAAATGTTCACAGCACATACATTTTTTTCATTAAAATATATTTTTTTAAGCCATTAAGCTGGCTGGGCTGATAATGTATGGAACAGCTTTGATTAGCAAACCACACAGTCCAATAAAAATGTGTGGGGTTGGTATCACAGTTTAAAAAAATGTGTATAAATCAGTTTTATGAATATGACGTCTAGAAATTAGTTTTAATCAGTATTTACATCACTGAGTCAATGTACTGCGAATAATGAAATTATTTTTTTTTTTTTGTACTTCAATACTGGACTAAAACCTGTTTAGAAAAGATAAGGTATGTATTGATTATCTTTCTCACACAATGCTTTCTAGTTTAATAAAACGATAACACAATTCTTAATACATCTATGATATGCAAAGAGTAAACCATTACAAGATCACATACAATTCGATAACAAAACAGTCAAAAAGTCTTTATAAGAGGTGGATAACCCCCCAGAAAGCTAGGCACTGTTCCAAACAAAATGTAAACATGGGTTGAACTTTTGGGGTGAATAGGAAGGGTTAAAGAGAAAAAAGACTAGAATCTGAGTAAAGTTTTGTAATTTATGGGTTTGTGTATGTGTAGCACAATGTTGCTTAAAATTACAAAAATAACCAAAAAAAAACAAAACTAATCAAAACATTAATTCACAAGATATGTGAAACAAAAAAGCCAATAGCACCTTGAAATGTTGAAACATTACAACATATGATTAATTCCTAAGTTAAGACAAAACTAAAATGCAATGGTCATATAAAACTATTGGTGTCTATACACAAAGGTTATTGACAATAGTGGGACTGTTCGTTATGCAACATCTATAGTCAGTGATATCCCGCATTCATTAGTCAATGTAAGTTATAAAGATAAATGAAATGAGATTAATGAAATGAAAGACAAAAACTCTGAACTGTTTCGTCCAAGAATCCAATATTTTAAAATCTGAACACACAAGGTCTTTTTGGACAGAAACGATTCTACTCATTTCAATCTATTTCTAAACATTTTTGTTATATAGTGACGAGATTTTATGAAACAAAAAAAAAAATAAATGCCTTAAAAAAAAGTACAACAACATACTTTTTAAAGTAACAGGAAAACTTTTCAAATAAAAAAAAAAATATAAATCAATACCATTAAGCAGCAGAGATTCCTTGCAACAGATTTCTTTTTATTTGCCTCATGGAATCCATTGGAATAACTGTTAAGTTTACAAAATAAACAACTTGAAATTGACAAGTATAAACAAACGAAAAACTTGTTTTTTTTAAAAATACCCTCAACGGATGTTGTGTATAGATGATAGGCCGAGAATTCTACCACTCACTAAGGTATAAATGTTTGTTGATCAACAAACAAAGCCTTAATCATATGCCTGTAAATTTTACTGGTTTAAGTATCTGAGATAATTTTATCAATATTATGGTCACTGAAGGAAAAGAACAGACAGCTACATAGTTTTATTGATGGAAAAAAAATAGGTATAAATAGTTACAGTTGTATGATATAATCCATCTAAATACATGTATTATAATTTAAATATGCATGGGGGGGGGAGTTCATTCAAAGAGATAAATTAAATTCATGTGATAAGACACTGTTATTTTCAAATCTCAACTTTTTTTTTAATATCTCATAATTATAAAACACACCAAAAAAAAAAATCAACACAAAGCTTGTAAAAAAAAAATAATATAATAAAAAAAATTATCAAGAAATGACAATATCACAAATTCTATGGCACAATTTGAGTAAGTGTTTTGCACAAAAAAAAAATAATATTTTAACCCACTTTCAATGTCAAGAGGCAAAAAAGAAATTTAGAGCTCTGTTGATGTCATAGTCAGCAGCGAGGGCTATTCTTGTTAGCTCTTCCCTGGGCGTTGTCTCCCCTAATATCACCATCAGATCATTGATGCAAGACTCCAACCTGGCAGCATCTTCTACGAATGGTAAATCTTCGGAAGAGCTGGATGATGACAAGTCCAAACCCTTGACAACAAAAAAAAAAAAATTGTGCCTGAATAAATGCTATTTAACTTTACCGATGGCGAGGACTATTTGTTTCAAACCAACAAGGTACAGTACGTACCTGATCAATGTTCGCCACCAGTTCATCCACTTCACTCATGCTGGATGTTGAGCTTGGTGTCCCCAGGTTATGTCCTCTAGACGATGTCCTTTTGGGCTCAAGCCTGTAAAAATAATTTCAGAATTTGATTTTAAGAAATTGACTGCATCAAACACTAGAATAAAGCGATTCATGGTATTAAATGCAAGAGTTTCATTCTGGAATACATTTTTTAAAAAGGTTGTCAGGTGGTTGTGTGGTAGAATGCATATCTGTGAAATTCAGGTGAGCGCTAGCCAAATGATACCCAATCATGCCCTGACCACATAAATTCAATCTACTCTTTATCTACCCTAATGACCATTAGGACTCTTTTGTTTTTAAATGTATTTTTAATGTATGTAACAATATGTATGAACAAAAATTCTAACATTGAAATGAAGAATGTAATTATAGTGGAAAAATATCAAAATGAGACTTACCCTTGCCACACCACAGCTTCTTCCAGCTCCTCTCGCAGATAATCTGGTAGTTCCTCGTACATTTCACTTTTTCTAACATCTTCATGCGTCACTACATAGTTCAAAGCAGAATCCTGGTGATTCAAAACTCAATGATATTAAAATTTCTCATTGGAAGGAAAAAAAAACTTCAGCTGGAGTGTTGAAGATTTTGAACGAATTTAATGTTAATTTACTTTATGCCTGATTAAATTGTATGCATAATCCATGTTTAGGTTTTATGGTCAGTTTTAAGCCAGACTAACCTGGCCTACATGTTGGGTTAGGCTAGTATGACTTAATACAAATTCTTGCCTTTATATAATTGTATAAAGCATTTGGGCGTTCAGCTAGCCACAACTACACCTTATTGTGCTACACCTGCAGAACCTTCCCCATGGGTTCAAGGAACTTTACTTACTTAACTGCATGAAGCAATTAGAGCAATAATAGCCTATAGTGAGTTAGGCTAGTCCGACTTAAAATGCTTCAGTTTATGAGTTGATCATATTTTGAATGAAGTAAAAAGTTTTCACCCTTTGCCAAATATTTATGTTATTTCCTGGTCTTTCATATCAAACCTTTAAACTGAAATTTGTTTGCTAATTCAAATAGTGACAGTATAATGAAAAAAAAATTGTTTGTCTGTATTAAACAGCGCTGATTAAACTTAAGATTCAAGATTCTTCAACAACAGGAGAAACATTTTGTATAGGTCACTTCATGCTCAAAGCTAAAATATTTTATTATAAACTTGAAAAATTATGCCAGTTTTAGTTCAGTTTATAAGTAGATGAAACCTCGCCTGTGTCTTTCAAGATACAAATATCACTGAAGCACCAAGAGACCACAGCTCGTGTCTTTCAAGATGCAAATGTCATTAAAGCACCAAGAGTCCACAGCTTGTGTCTTTCAAGATACAAATGCAAGAGGGTGTAGGTAAACTTCACAGGCCTTGGAGTAGATCCCACAGGAAAAGAGAAGAGCAGTAAGGCTTATGCAAACATGAAGATGAACTATGGTAAACAAACTGAAAGAGCTAGGGATATCATCGGCCCAACTCAAGAAGATCGCCCATGATTTTATTGGGACCATTAGCTCATACAAGGCGTTGAAAAGGAGAAGAAAGTGACATTGATAGGATAGTCTGTAGCTGGAACTACGTTATATGGACATGACGCCTTTAAGCAATGAGACTCCTGAAATAGATAGAAGCAAAGAAAGCCAAATAACTCATCTTAATTATCATCACAGACGGGACCCGAGGGACCCTGATGAGCCCTAACAAAACGAATAAAAATCTGTCAACTTACTCTAAGATATCTACTGTTGAGATGATCTGCGAGATTGAGAAGGCACAAAGCAGTGTCGTCATTAAGGTGAAGTTTAAGTTCATGCTCACAAATTTGTTTCAAACCATCCATCTGGAATTTTTAAAAAAAGGAGAATTATTTTTAAAATAATCGACCGCTAAATATCTCTAAATCATTTTCCCTTATATCTTTTTCCCCTCAATTTGATGAATTCTCATGTTTTATTGATCAACCAGGCACAAATTCATAAAGATGAAGTTTGATCTATTACACTAAAAGCCCAGAAAAATAGAACCCCGCAAGAAACAGAGCTAGAGTCAATTTATATACCTTTTAAAGAAGTTAATTTTAATTGCCGCGTCTATTTGAAAATGTAAATTATAAATGTGCGTAGGGATTTAAATTTCTTTTTATAAAAAGCAAATCATACAAAATGTCGTCCTTTAAAAAATATATCATTACAACAAGTAAAAAAAATATGACGGATATATTATTTATAAATTTATGTTTAACATTTGAAACTTGACATACCGTATTTTTCGCCGTATAAGACGCTCCGGCATATAAGACGCACCCAATTTTAAAGGAGGAAAATCTAGAAAAAAAAGATTCTGAACCAAATACTTGCAGCATGAAAAAAAAACAACAACAATATTTTTTTTCCCCGTCTCTATCCCTTTCTTCACCGTCTGTTCAATTACACATTCACTTGGTGCGCGATTTTTATTTATAGTGAAGGCGATCCCATACCGTGAATACTTTAATATAGTAAAATACTAAAATAATTAATTACAATTAAACTACGCATTGAGATTGTATTAATAATGTTAATAATGTCACAGAAACATTTTAACTAACGTATTTCGGTTTATTAAAGTGCACCTTTAATTTTAATCTTCCGAATACATAAAACGATAGGTAAATAGATATGACTATTGATTTCATCATGTTTACAATTGGAGTTTCCGGGAGTTACCCCTCTTTTAAAAGTGTATGATAGCATGTAAAATGTGTATTTGCCGTATAAAACGCACCAACTTTTCCCCCCCAGTTTTGGGGAAGAAAAAGTGCGTCTTATACGGCGAAAAATACGGTACTTCATATCTATCACACAGAGTCATCAAGTCAGCCAACTGCTCTGTATTTAATCCGCTGGTATCAAGTTTGTCGGAGTATAAAGCTTCTAAAAATCTGGTGAATATTTCAGGATGCATGTCATGAACTACAATTTTTCTGAAAAGAAAAAAATTATTTTGTAATTATAATAAAAGGAGAAATTAATTTTGTAATTATAATCAAAGAAAAAAATTTAAATGCGGAGCAGACTGAAAAAAAAACAACTTATATCTCTTATTGATAAGATGCGAGTGGGTGTGTAACAATAAAACTAAATTATCATACAGTGGTTTTGATTTCAATCAAAATAAATGATGCGCTAAGATCATCTGATTACATGTGACAACTTATGAAAAAAAAAAAAAGCTCTAACTCACGTACGTGGCATGAAATTATTTCTTTCAGCCGTTTTGTTTTTTTTTTTAACTTATCTTTTTCATTAATAAATTCTGAGTAAATCACTCCCTTATGGAGATCTGATTAAATCAGGTCAATAGTCGATCATACATTCCTACTTATAATGGACAAGAAGTAACTAAGATATGGGAAGAAAAAGGAAATGTTTGAAATTTAAAAAACAATAGATCAATTTTGGGATGCTAAAAAAAATTTTTTAATGAATGTTTTGTAACCAGCGCAACAGTAAGTAAGGGTGGAAATGTTTGCAAAGCTGAAGGTGATTTGTACCGTCCCCACACCAATGTTCCCTCCAATTTTTGTGCGCAACATTAGAATAATTAGCCTTACTGATATATATTGGCCTATTAAACTAAACATATGTGGTCGTTTTGTGTGTGCATGCACTTTGAAGAGCTGTGTGCATCAGCTTTAAATGCACAGTCTAGAGGGAACATTGCCCCCCCCCCACCTATGGCAGCATCTCATAAAAAATAAAAACACAAGCAGTGGTGCTCCCACGACATTTGTATCTTGAAAGACACAGGCTTTGGTCTCATCTACTTGTAAACTGAACTAAAACTGGCATAAGGGCTTATACATAGGCTCCAACCTATCAATGGCTTCCTTCATCCCACTCAGCAATGCTCTACGAAACCAGTCACATCTGGCCGCCACAATGACCCTGTGAGCTCTAATTTCAACGACGTCTTTCACAGTGTCATCACAACTTCTAAATGTACTTTTCGCTGTCTCTGCCCCAGCGCCATCTTCTATCATGTTGGCTGTGTGGTCAATTATGATGTCTCCTCCCTCTGTAAAAAAAAAAAAAAAAGATCAAATTTAGAACTCGGCTCACTGTAAAATATTACATCCTGGCAATTAAAGAAATGTTCTACGCATGGGTTCAGCCCAGGCGAGAATAGTCCCCCACCCCTTTGCCTTACCCATTACACACATTACTCTATAGGGCTTAGCGGTAAACTAGATCAATTTGACAATTAACTTTTAAGTCAAGAGAACATATATCACCTACATTATATATATATTGTGTAAGGTATGTGATTATTGGAAATTATGATTACATCATATTAAACATGTATAACTAACAGAGATCTCATAGATCAAGTTTGTAAAGTTTGTATGGAGTCCAACATCTTAGTAAAATATAAATTCATTCTAATGTTAAGAAAATTAACATAACATTAATTTATTTTTTTATCAATATCATTATTTTCAAATGTAAATGTAACTATATACATCACGTTTTAAAAATTGAAATCTTATGATTCCCCCTCCCCCCCCACGAATCGTTTGACACACTCAAAAGCTTTTTAGGGAGTAATAGAATCCATAATATCTGACCCTTCCTATCATATTTTACTCATTTAAATTCCAACAGAAAAACGATGACAGGTCAATTATAATAAATAGATTTTTGTAAAGTCTGTATGTATGTAAAGAGCTTTTAAAGTGTTACGCTTGTGATTCCTTCATATTTTGATACTTGTATTAATAACGGTCTTAGAGGCCTAGGTTTTAAAATGATCATAGAGGGATACAAAAATACATCCTATTAAAATATAAATCTGCACATTTTAAAATTCATTCTAATCTCAAAAAAATGAGCGCACATTTCATTCCTCTCATTTCCCCCTTCCAATTATGCTTTCTGCATGGGCAGTTAATATGTCGACAACCCAAAGCTCATCTCTAAAATGTTGTTTTAGCTTTTCAAAAAAGATAAATCCTGACAGTTTATAGGAAAACTAATTAAGCTAAGAACATTCTAATTGTAATAAATGACTCGTTCAAAGTCTGGTGACTGCTTGTTTGAAGATGCAGATTTCTAGAACTATAAAGGTATGAATACACCAAGACGAAATTCCGGTATCTAAGGGCATTGCGAATTCCGTCTCTGTTTCGCTGCAATGATATTCTAATAAGAACATGTACACCGGTCAGGAATTCCGTTGCGGAACAGCGAAAGTTTTCAGTTTCGCTGCTTGCAGAGTTTTTTCCGGAGAGCTGCATTTTCCGTCATGATAAACAAACAAAATGGCTGCTTAGAAACGTTGATTCGAATAGAAAAAATGATTCACATTAGTGTATATTCATTAAAAACAACAACAACAAAGTGAATTTTACAGAAAAACATGAATTACTATAAGTTTTGGCCAGCAACAGTCTTTGTATATGAATTTCTGAAAGGAAAATATACATCGTCTATCTACATATTCTACAAATGAAATTTCTTTCGATCGAAGCGCTGTCTGAAAACATAAATGCTATTAAATAAATGTTTGGCTGATCATTAAAACAAAAAAAAATGAACGGCTACCGATCGAATAAAAAGTTAAAAAAAAAAAAAAAAAAAGTTTTCCATTTCCAGTTAGACAATTTATTTGTAATAAGAACAAAAAGGCACACGGGATGCAGTATTTTCTGCTTTTCAAAGTATCGTTTTTTTTTTCACTAGCAGGAAAAAGTGCGAAGTAATCATTAAAAAATCTTGTTTCCGGTGAGTTGTTTCGGCGCTCACCGTTTCGTCCCGGTGTATCTACAAGAGTTTCGCTAAGTTGAGACTTCCGCGCGGAAGGTTCCGGGCGAAAGTGTTTCGTCTTGGTGGATTCAGAACTTAAACATTACATCCCTAAAGCAAGCACAGTTTCATTTTGATATATTAAGATATGTAATAAGAACATGTATATATTAAAAATTTACAACAGGATACATTTACACACAATTTGTTATAAAGCCAATGCTTCTTTTCTTTTTTTTTTTTACTCATTTTCATTTTATTACTATAAGCAGTATCTATTAGTGACACTAAATTTAACTTTCATTTCACAATAGAAGCCAAAAGTAGAATTTCCAACTTTGTATTGAAAAATTTTTTTTTAACGGAATAATAAGATTGATTATAAGATAAATTTTGTTTAAATAAAAACCAGCAGGGATATGGTAATCTCACTCACAGATTGGTAAATTGTAGCTTATTATTTACCTTGTAAACTGATCACTTCAAAAGTCATATCTGTGTTATGACCATTGCGAAATAATTCCAAAGCACGTTTAGCAGTAACACTGTGCCCAGCAGTAGGTGAAACACACAGAGATTCAACACAGTTCAGCTGGTTCAAATAATATGAGAATCAAATTATTTTATTAAAAAGATCACCTGAACAATTTTTTTACAAAAAGGATATAATTTTTTTGTTTTTGGTCTAGTGATTTCCCATTGTAAAATAATCAAAAATATATAAAATATTTTTAAGTGGCATGGAATGAATTTAGGAAATGATTTTCACACACAAAAAAAAATGCGTGTACTTCTAAATGACAATAAAATTTCTGAGATGTCACGATACGGCAGTTGTTTCAACTTTACAAAGCAAATTAACATTCTTAGTACTCAGCGCTTCCATATACCGATATTATAACTGAAGGCCTTGATTAATGTGACCAGAAATCAAATTACAAAACTATAATTAAAAACAAATATAAATAAACACATAAATAAAATCAGACGCAGTTACCTGTGCATATTTTGATGCCTTGCTGCTAGTTCCAGCAGAAGACGATTCTTTTGAGGAAATGGACTGTTGTGAGTTCTCAGAGGGAGACTTGAGTCCTAAAGTCACAAGTGAAGCAACAAACTGGTCACTACGAACAATATCACACATTTCATCAATCATTGGCTGAAGAGCAGGCCGATTCACTTGAACCTTGGCCAGTCCCCAAGACTGGACAAAAATATCAAAACGTATTTGAATAAAACATTTGCAACATGTATGATAATATACAAAGCTTACGAACTAGAAAATAAGCTCAGTAAGTAATTAGTTTAAAAAAATGTATAGTATATTGGCTAATATAAACTTCAACTGTGTTAACTATATACCAAACATTAGAAATTGAATTCCAGCAGCAAACAGAAATGAAAAAGACGATTTTATCTGACAGCTGCTAAGAATAGCTAAACATATCTGGAAATTTTTAAAAAACAAAAAACAGAAAACTTACCACTCTGGCAGTGGCCATTTTGAAAAGATATTTCCATTCTTTCCAAGTCACTTTCTCATCTAAGGCAAAAATAATTTCTTTCAATCTTATCACAAATGATGGAAACTGAAATGAGAGTAGCAATGAAATGTTGCTGAAAATGTATTTTTTCACAGAGTTTCAGGGAGTAAGAAACAAGGGTGAATGTTCAAACTAACCTCGTCCACTAAATGAACTAATGACTGAGAGACAGATCTGACTTTATCTTGTTGACTTTTCATGTTGAAGTTCTCTCTGTTGATTACACCATGAAAAAATAATTCATAAAAATAATTCATGTTATAGGTGACATAATCATTTTTTTTTTGTTAGCTTCTTTAACTAAATTTGTAGAACTTCAATCATCCTGACAATTATCTGAAACAGAAATACATGCCTTTCCATTTCAAGGGCACCTACAGTACAGTGATCAAACATATATCATTATAAAATAATCTAAATCTTTCTGAATTTTAGCTTATCCTACCTACATCCCGAACGATTCAGATAACTAAAGCTCTTATGTAATTTTTTTTCATAAGACAAATAATCATTTATAACATAATTGATTATTATTATAATAACATGGAAATACCTTTTTTGTCGTAAATGAAGAAAACTGGACGTGGTTCGTTCATGAAAGTGTCGTAATTTCTTTAATTCTTTTAAATGTAAAGCCTAAATCAATTTAAAAAAAAAAATTAAAAGCAAAAAATTTAAATGAATTTATTTTTTTTACTTTGAATTATCTTCAGCATAAGTATAACTTAAAACTATTAACCTTTAATATTAATTCAAGTAAACATGTAGGGCATATTTCAGCAACTATCTCCTTACGTGTTTCAACGTCCGACTGAGGGCATCCCCTATGCCACCTTTTTTAGACTTCTCAGGTTTCTCTCCCTTCTCATCCACGACATTGCTTGTAGAGATGGCCTGCTCGAGAGCAGCCTTTGTCTCACTGGCAAATCTTGACATTGTGTCTAATATTGTCTCCATCTAAAAAGCCAAAAAAAAAAATAAAAACAACAATACATTAATGAACACTTTAGCAGTTTCTTGGTGTGAAATATGACGGATTTTTTTTTTTTAAATAAGCTAGGTTTAGTTTGAGAGGCAAAAAAAAATTTTATTTTAAATCAAAATCAAAACAAGATACAAAAAAACTCAATGTGAAAATAGCAATATTATTGTAATAAAATTTTGTAAACAGAATATACTGTATTTTTCTTTTTTGATCATAGATTGGACAATCAATCATTCAGCATAATCTCAGTTAGACTCATGGCTCCCTGTGTCTATTGTCTGTTATAGTTTCAAATTGTTCAGAGTGTATAGGTAAAGACAGTGAAGTCTGCTAGAAACACTACAAAGTGAAGCTATGTGAGAGGTATGGTCACATTAACGAATAGCTTTTTATTATGTCGCCTCTTCAAACAAGGCGGCTTATAAGAATATATGTGACACATCAATTAGAAATTGGAACTATTCTAAGAAAACTTATTACTTAAAATAAAGCTGTAAAATATTTTAAAGAAAATGTCTGCAAATATATAATAATCATTTTATTTTTACATAACTGAAATAAGTTTTTTTTAAATTCCAACATTACTTTCAGAATCAATTAGAATAGGCAGTGCCCATTCACTTCGGAAATACAAGCGCGCTTTACAGTTAAATTCATTTTTTGCTTAAGTTGATCTAAAAACTAAACTGACCAAAACCACACAACTTTTTTTGAAATTATTCCGCAAAAAAATAAGACCTAATGCCATCAATCCTTTACCTCAGGGACTAGGTAATTAGCTATATCTGTTCTTTGATTTTGGCTGAGGGCTTGAAGATGCACTTTAATGGTGGTGAGTAAAGTTAAAAGCTGCTTCATAAATATAGGAATCCTTCAAAGGTAGAAGAAAAATATATTTATGGTATTAAATTATTCAACATGATGTAAAATGTAACAATAATTAACTCTATGTTATGACCAATGTTCCCTCTAAGGTGTGGTATGAAGTGAGCAAAAAATTTTGTCTCTGAGCGACATTTTGTGAGCGATTTAAGCGATGTCGTCCGTCGGAGTGAGCTATCGTACGTGTAGTATGAGCGACGCTCTGAATTCGTGTGAGCGATCGCTCACGCGCTCAGCTTAGAGGGAACATTGGTTATGACGGTATGGGATACAAGGTCCATACCGGGATTTGACATATTTCATAATCTCGTATCTTTCTTCCCTGGACAGTTCATTCTTTCGCTTTGAGAACAAATCACACATGATGATTAATTTAGCACAAGCTGAAACAGATTAAGAAATAAAATAATTTCAACAATTTTTGGCTTAATTTTTCTTAGCAGATCTCAATAATTTTATTAACACTGAAAAAGAACCAATCAATAGAGTTTGTGGGACAGATGGCCGAGTGGTGTAGATACTCGAGTGTCGACCTGAGAGTCCTGGGTTCGATCCTCAGTGAAGCCCATGGAATTTTTCCAGGTGAAATCTGGTACAAAGTCGTCCACAAGTCCACCCAGCTTTAAATGGGTACCTGACTTTAGTTGGGGAAGTAAAGGCGGCTGGGCGTTGTGCTAACCACACAATCCCTTCATATGCCGAGGTTATAGAAACAGATGAATTCTACACTTCATCTGCCCCGATGGCCCGTTAGGACTAAGGGAACTTTAGTTTTTACACAAGGAAAGAATGAATCAGATATCACTATGTATCATAAGATAAACTAGAATATAAAATATCAATTTATTTACAATGCTGATATTATTACCAATGGCTTCCTCTCGAAGAGCCTGCCTCACACTGTAGCACAGTTTGGCAGGGTTCGCCCACATCGTTCCATCTAGTGTAACAGTTTCCCAGCCTTCCTCACTAACAGTGCCACCAAATATATCATTGATACGGTCAGCACAGGCATGAATATCAGATACTAACATTTTCATTTCTACACACAAAAAAAAAAGATTTATAAATTAATTTAACCCCCCAACACACAGACGTAAAGAATAAACATAGAATGGAAATAGTGAATACAAATATTTTACTGAAAATTTTAGTAAAGTTATAGATCAAATTGAAATAATAAAAAATAAACTTCTGAAGTTAGGACAACAATATCAATGCAATTTTCTTACGCTGAGTAAGAGCTGTATTCTTCAAGAACGTTTCACAGAGCTGACCAAATTTGACAAAACCTGGCAACTTCCCAACCATCTTGATACACTTCTGAGCTGTAACTTCTGACAGCCCCTGGGGCAGGCACTCAGCATATAGGTAGTGCAGTGTGGTCTTAAGAACATCTTCCGGCAGTCCAGTGAGAGGGGCCGTATTTGCTTTCCAGTCCAACTCAGGAGCACTCAACTTTAGGATTACTGAATGTGCTTTAAACTAATTGAAACATAAATGACAGCCCTTGTTAAAAAAAATATGCATTCATTTTGCTTTTGAATAAAATGCGACTTCAGCTGTAAAACAATTTTTTTTTTAATAAAAAAAAAATTTACTTAAACTGTATAACAAATTGACTTAAACTGTAAAACAAATTGAGTTAAACTGTAAAACAAATTGACTTAAACTGTAAAACAAATTGACTTAAACTGCAAAACAAATTGATTTAAACTGTAAAACATGACCCACCTCTTTACCAGAGTCAGCTCTCAGAATGACATCAGTAAAATATCCAAGTTCCAAAGCACTCAAGAATGAATAGGGTGTGTCTTCTTTTTTTGGACTAGAGGAAACCTTTGAAATAATTTGCTTTTTCATAACATTTTTTTCCTCAGAAATATATATTTAAAAAAAAACACATAAAATAACTAGACTATCTAAACTAAATAATTACAACAAACTAAATAATTATAACGGAAATGCACTTAACACATTCAAGTTGAAACTAATTATTTAAAAAATAACACGAGACGGCACCTTACCTTTTGACACTGAAGTATCCAGCATTTCTCATAAGTCAGCAGCATGAGATCATCAGAAATATTTACCTATAAAAAACCATCAATAAAATTAGTTTTTTTTTAATGCTAACCAACATGGCTTCAATGAAATTAGTTACAGTTTAACATTGGTACAGAAACTTACACTGTTCCAAGATTAAGTTTGAGCACAGTATTTTGGTTGGACTAATACAATAAATTAGTGCAAGTGTGTTTCTAAGTGAGCATGCAGCATCTTGTGAAGAATGGATTGTAAAATGTAATATTGGTCATGACCAGAAATAAATTTATTTAAACTTGTTGTTAATGAACTGAACTGTTTGAAGTCTGGGATGTTTGTGAATTAAGGTTTCACTGAGTCAAATTTGAAAGTAGTGACTGTTCAACAAATAATATAGCTCAGCCTTTATTGCAAAATGTAAGTTAAAGTCTCAGTCAAGCTAGAATTTATATAAAACAGATATATATATTTATTACTTGGAACAAAAAAAAATAATTCTATTTTTAAATGTACCTTGAATTCTACAACATGTCCTGCATAAGTTCCAATAAACTTCAGCAGAGCTGGTTCCATTCCAGCAGCAGGGCATATCTTACAAAGAAAAAAATTATTGCCTGATTAAAGTGGGAAAAATCAAATTAAATCTTTTAAGATAATTCCTTTGGTTGGGAAAACTCTTTGCCCCATTTCAAAATTCAATCATATTAGTATATTATTTATGCAGTCAAAGACATAGAGTCTAGAAAGATATTAGATCAATCGGGACAACACTTTCTTTTCCTCAAACAATACTCATTGTAATAGTTATATGACCAAAGAAAAATGTGCGTAAATGTATACATATGAAATACAGAATGTAAAATCTAGCTATTATGTTATAAGAAATGACAAGAAGGCTGCCCTGTGCATAAATGTGCTAGATGGATCAATACAAATACTTGTTTCTAACTGTCCCCAGAGAACAGATCAAAACAACCACTTGTATCTGTTCCCAGAGAACAAACCAATACAGTTAGAATTGTTTGAACATTAAGTACATCCTGTCATTATGGAATGGCTTTTTTAACTCCAGCCCCAATAAAAAAAAAATTAATTTCTGAGACCTGAATACCTCATAAGTTTCACAATTAAAAAAGGGAAGAGGTTCAGCTTCATCAGGAACTTGCCATGACACATCCCCATTTTCATCCAATATGAATTCCGTTCTGAAAATAAAATTTCATTCAACTGAGATGATAACTGAACTGACTTTACTTAAAGAAAAAAATAAATAAAAGTAAATAGTCCATTATCAAATTGAAAAATACTTATGAAAACTACAAATCTCACCCTTCGATACCAGTTATTTCAACAACTCCTGACACAGTTACACACTCTGTTATCTAGAAATATTATAACAATGTTTATCTATCTTGGCACTGTTTATATAATTTCAGTTAATATATATATATATATAAAAAAGAAAATGCTTATTGTATGATGCATTAACAGTTAATCTTTGACAGTATTAAAAGATGTCAAATACTGTTTATTTATTATCTATAACAATAGTTGATACTAATAAATATCATTTGTTAGGTATGTGGAAATCCGTCATTTTACGACATTGATTTTCTTTCCGACACTAGTGACAGTGTTTTTGGAAAAAAAACATAGGGTAGTTGTCTTTGTAAACACATTGTGTGCATATTTGGATAGATAATAGTGTAATGTGATATATATGATAAAGTACATCACTTAGAATCAGAAGCTTTTGATATATTTTTTTAAAGCTGTTTTCAGAAAATGTTAAGCTTTTGAAAAATACGTTTCCAAAAGAATATGTGACAAATGATAAGTTTTCGTTTGTATTTTTTAAAACTCATTTGTCCATTAGAGGGACCATTTATATGCATGCCTGCCAAGTTTCATTGAAAAATATTCATTTTCAAGGGGAAAATTTTTATTGTCAAACAACGTAATGTGATAAAATCTATTTGATCGGGAAGGGGGGAAAGGGGAGTTAACTCTCACTTTAGTTTATAACAAATAAGTAATTTTAAGACAAGTCATATGATGCAAAATAAAATAATTGATTGGTTACAGTGCTGACCTAGTAGGAACGGGTTTTCTAGTGACCCTAGATATCATTGGCTGTAGCTATGTTTATATAAGCTCTTGACATTTTTATCGTAAATTTTAGGCTGTGCAATTTTTTAAATAGTTTTATAAATGAAATAATACTGAATATTTTGTCATATATAGTATATTTCTATAGCTTTTTAGATACAATTTAATTCGGTACTAAATTTATATAATTCCTTTTATAATTGTCAAAGTTATGATAGTTTAAAGTCACAAGCTGTCAATTTGTGACTCAGTATTTCTTCTTTGTCTGTTGTAACAAAAATCGCCCACTAAAAGCTTCACAACTTTTTTCAAAATTAACTGACTGCCAAGTTAATTATATCAATGGAAAGCTCTTGCAATGCTCTTTTCATTGATGTATAAAAACACATGATTAACACAATATGAAATTTTCATGTCACATACCTACATTTGTTTAAATATTTTAATCCAGAAAAAAAATAATCCTAAATACGTTGAAATGGTGTAGCAGGCAGCTATTTAAGAAAATGATTAGAAAGTTGCTATAAACAAAACAGCTTTCTGTTCAAAATATTTAATTTTTAAACTGACACCCATTGTCATTATTAATTGTTATTATGTTATAATTATCCATTGGTGCATAGTAGTCTATTCTTTTTGCTTTGTTTACATTTTTTGGTTCAAGCTTATGAACAGTAATAATTGTGTATCCGCCTAAATTAACCAAGTTATTACAATTAAAAGCAACTTAATTTATCTGGAATTCACATATGTTAATTGTACACAATATTATTGATTAAGAATTGTGCATATTACGATTTTGTCAAATGTACCTTCCAAGTTCCATGATAGACTACTTCCTCAACTGCAGCCATCTTGATGTTTACAGAATTCACGCATGCGTATCTAACGTAAATATTAACATTTCCTTTTTGACTACTTGTGTTCAGTGTAGATACATACAATCACGTTTAGCTATTATACTCATTCATAGACACATTCATATAGACTCGAAAAAAAAAGGGAAATTATTATACATGCAGCTGTAGTAATATTTACATGTTGTTACACATTGTTACACTATATTGTCTGACTGAAGCATACACATACGACTTTAAAGCTTAAAATCTAATTGCTACACAATTACATCTTCCAATCCACCTTTTAAATTAATTTGGTCGCGGGGTTTTGAAAATGTCCACAGCTACTAGTAATGTCATTACTTTAAAAGGATCCACAGAAATAGTTGCAGAATTTTTTCGTAAGAATTCCCTTTATTTTTTTGTGTTCTAATTCATAGTAAGTGTATATGAAATATTGCTGCTTTGTTCCAAAACGTATAAGTATAAATAATGTAGAAAGCAGTGTTTTAATTTTATACTGATTCCTAGACTTCTCAGTGAGTCACAGTGGTCCTGAGTGGTTTGTTTTTAAATGTAGTTCGAATATCACAAAAAGAAAAAAATGAACGGTAATATCACAAGATAGAGATAAAGTATCAATAATATTTATCAAAATAATTATAGTTGCTATCTTGTGATATTTCCCATCTGATCACTCATATTTTATATTTGTTATATTCTATCTTTATATTGACTCAATAATTTATGTCCCTATACTATATGTGGTGCCTCTGTCGCCATTGTTTTTTTTTTGTACCCTCAATTATAATTGGGATGAAAGAAGGGTAGAACAAAGCAAAGCCGTCCTATTTAGGGGGACATTTTTCAGGGGATGGGTAGTTTAGTGGTGTAAATCTCTTTACTGTTGAGTTAATGACAAAAAAAGGCAATCAGTTCCTCTCTTTGAATATTTATAGAGTACTGTTATTTTATGTGACTTCACTGATGGCATTTATTTTCAATTCCAGATTATGGACTTAACAGTATTTTGTACCAGCGTGGACTTTACCCCCCTGAGACATTCACACATACACAGCAGTGGGGACTGACCATGTTGGTCACATGTGACAAAGAGCTACAGGCCTTTCTTAATCAGATTATTACACAGATCAAAGGTCTGATTTTCTTAAAATTAGGGCTTGAATTTTTATGAATAATCAAATTTTTTAACTTTGTAGTATATTTAATTCTTATGCAATTTAAACAATGCTGTACTTGGTCATTATTTAAGCCACTGCTACAGAATATTACATTTTATCAAGTGGTCTTTTCCTGACAAAAAGAAATTTATGTCACAAACCTGTCTTTACAATTAGTCTAATTTATTTTTTTATACTATGAAAAGATAAGGGGAGGGAAATGGATGGGAGTATCTTGTAATAATTTTTTTGGCTTATATGTTTGATTAGTTCAAATTAAAACTATTAAAATAATCTATATTCAACATATATATATATATACCTGAATTTCATACAGGTTTCAACCAAGGGGGAATAGTCACCCTTGCCTTAAATACTCTTTATATAGTTTACTTCCTGGAATGAATCTGTCGCTGCGGGTTCAACTCCCTGTGTGTTCATCCAACTATCTACCTTTCCAGAGGTGCTAACAGAGCCATTGAACTATCGGCTATGATGGGGGATGAAAGAAGGGCACTACAAAGCTGTCTCATTAGTAGTTTATAGGATCAAAGAGATAAACATCTCACCAATTTAACTCTAACCCACTGAGTCATGATAACACATATGAAATACACATCAAGTAAATGTAAATTATATTATGATGTATTATTAAACATATATTATTAACAATATCTAAGATATTTAGTTCAAATTTTATTGGGTTATACATTTTAATTCCTGCATTTCAAGATTGATTTTAATATCAACATAGTTACTTTATTTACATTTTTTTTTTCATTTTCTTCAAGAAAATATCTTTTGATGAAATAAATACATTCCAAACATATTATACGTGATGTGGGTCTTTTCAGTACTATGATTTGCACGCTATCAATAGATTGAAAGAAAATATGTCGCTTAGATGAACTAGAAGAATGCCATTTCAAAATTAAACTGTGTTAACATCTAAATCCAGATAATTTCACATAAAAATAATAAGCAATTTACATAAACAGGTTCATCTATCAGTGGTGTGCCAGTCTTGGTAGTTTTCTTTTTGACATAGTGGATTTCTATGCATTCTATACATTCATTTTTATATTTCAATGTGTGTGCATGTGTTTTTGTATTTTATAGGTCATATTTTGGTCTTGTATGGTTTAATTTCTTGATGCTTTTTTTTTTATTTTGAATTCTTTCATTTGATTTTCTTTCTTGTTTCTAATCATATAAACTGAAGAATAAACCATTTTCTCCTCTTTTTTTTTTTTAAATTAATTCCTTGATTATTTATACTTGTTTAAACAAAATTTTATCCATCTGTTTGGCATTCAGAATGTTCGATGTGATCTGTTTAGCATTCAGCAGTGTTGAAGCTGTAAATTTATCTCACATTTTTACATCCTCTTTACAATCCTTTACCTTACATTTTGCAATGGAAACCGATTGGTTTCAACTTTAAACATATTTAAATTACACAATAAAAATTCAAGTAAACGTAGTTGAATGATACTAAGCCTAGCCTTCCGGTAGGAACACATGTAATGCCCTTTTTAATAAATCAATTTTCTTTGGTCATAAAAGGCTGGTAGTCTGTGTGTACCACAGTGCACAATTTTACTTTCCCCTTAGCAGTTAAGGTGTACTGTTAAGGTTTGGAGGACTTGAAAAAAAAAAGCCCTCGAAGTTTCAAAGCTATAAGTCATAAATCCATCAGATGCATTTGGTTTGTTATAATATTGATTTTGGGTATAAGTTTAGAATAATATGATTTTCTCCATTATCATACATTGGATTGATGGAGTTCTAAAAAAAAAAAAAAGACATTTGACATATATATTACTGGAAGAAAATCATTTTAATTCACAATTGTAGAAAATTATTTTACAGCTCTCTTGAAAAAAACAACTAACTTCTGGCTTAGCCTTTTCTTGACAATGGGCTATTTCAGTTAATGTAGTGCCAGGACAAGCAAAGTTGTGAACTAATTAAAACCATAGTAAATGTTTTTGGTTAATGGGATTCCAATTAGTAAATAATTTTATTTTTCCCTGTTCAAATTATATTCATTTAAACCACTGGATCAACAAATTGTGGATGTTTTTGATGTATAGTGTTCTGCTTTGCTTACAGCATGGTTGACAGACATGACGATTGCAAAGCTGGTACTTGTGATCAAAGAGACGGCTACCAATGAAGTTGTAGAGAGATGGCAGTTTGATGTCCAGTGTGACAAAACAGTAAATAGTGAAACGTAACTATGCCTGTTTATTTTTACACTTATTTAACATTCATTACAATTTGTCATCCTTACTTTGTTGGCTTGTAAAATAACACTCAACCGTGTGTCAAATTCTGCATAAGAAAAACATAGTTCTGTTTAATTGTGAATAGATTTCACATCACATTTTTAATATACTTTAAAAAATTATTTTTTTTATCTTATGATAGGCTAGCAAGACACTTTCGTATTAAATTGAGATCATTGGTATATTTGTTAATGTATCTCAACATTTTGTGCACTAAAACTAATACAGTGGACTCTTATTCTATTATTAATGCTTAGTAAATTTATTTTTAGACCCTAGCCAGGTACATGTGGCTGTATTTATTCAAAACTTGTTTAAAGATATGGAATCACGTCTAAAATAGCTTAAAAATTCATTTAGTGATGAATAGGTACTCCTGTCTTAAGTGGGGTTGTTTTTTTTTGTGTGTGTGTGTGTGCATAAAAATGGAAAATTGTTTTATTTATTTCCCCATTGTTTATTTCTCATCAGAGACATTTAAATATAAATGGAATGTTGCAAAATTTATTGTACATGCTTTTAAATTTCGGCCTAAGGCACCTAATTGTCAAAGTTATAGATAAATTATGAAAAATAAGAATTGATGTAGCACTATAAGAAAACAAATCTTTTTCTTTTAGAATTCATAATAAATATTCTACCCTCGATTGAATCTCTATCTTGTCTTGTCATGGCACCATGGCTGTTGTGATTCTAGTGCAAAACTCACACACACACACACACTCTCTGAAACAATCCTTAGAGAGTGTTGAGCCCATGTACTTGAAGCTTTCCACCACCTCTCCCCATCTTTCTCCTTCATGGTTTTTTCTGCCTAGCTTCCAAGTTGAAGTTGACCATAGCTTTGCTTATTTCATTGCTAATTTTAGATGTCATGGGCACTTGCACTGTCTGTTAGTGGGGGGTTTTAGAGTTCACTATTGCTGGGCCCCCCCCCCATTAGATCAATTTCATCATCGAAGGGCAGGTTACATATGGGTCTTCCACTTATTGGTATTATTGTGCGATGGTCATGAAGTGTTTCCTGCATGATCTTTTCCAAGAATGGGTTAAATAGGACTGGCGATAGGAGATTTCTTTTAAATGTAAGACAAAAACCCACTGTAATGTTCAGAATTTACCCCCACCTTCTCCACCCCCTCTCTACACAGGTGAAACTTTCTCCCTCCCAAACGAGTGACCCATCTTAGTTGATCATGTTATGTAACCCAAGGTCATGGTCAAGCCTAGCTCCCAACTTACTTTGTTGTCCATAATGACAATGACACATGCATAGCAAGCTTGATCACCCCCTACCCCCCCCCCCCCCGACCTTTATAAAGTTAAGTTGGAATAAGTTAATATTCAGTAGGTGATAAACAGTAGAGTAGGGAATATGCAGTAGAGTAGAGTAGAGAATATTCAGTAGGCTTAGGGTAGACATAGGTAGATATAAGTAGTTAGAAGAGAAGTGAAGTGTATTAAGAAAGGTGTTAAAATACTGTTACCAATGGTGGATTTTAAAAGTAGTTGTTCACTTAGTTGAAGTTTTCTTATTTTAACATTTCTTACAGATATCAGATTTTCATTATGTCTATAAAAAAAAAGGGGGTATACAACTTTAGATTAGTCGTAAAGTGAGGCTTAAATTTTATGTTGTCTTTTTCACATAGGAAACGAGAGGCTTCTGACAAAGACATCAAAGATGGTATTCGTTCAGTCATTAGACAGATAACTGCTTCTGTAACCTTCCTACCACTACTAGAATCTGCTTGTAAGTCATACTGGTGTTTTCTTACATTTTGAAATGTTTTCATTGGTCATTCAGATGATTTTTAGGGTATTGGAGTATGAAAATTTCAACCTAATTTGTTTTCTCTCCCGTTCTAATCTGTTTTTGAGCACTTCATAAAGTCATAAATTGCTTTATCTCAGAATCGCTAATTGAATTGAAATAGGCAAATTATAGAATGTGATTGAATCATAATCCTTAAATCTTTTGGCATTGTCTCATTACTAGTTTTCATGGTTTTAAATATCATCAACCTGAAAATAGATTTTTTAAAATTAGGTCAATCAAAAAAAGAAGTTTTACAATAACTCTTAAAAATAAAAATTGATGTAGTTACTTCATATTTCTCCGTTAAATTTTACTAGAAAGTGTTTTTCTTACTTAATTTGTAAAACCCCAATCCATTGACAACTAATATTTCCTGTAATTGTTTTTTCATTCTTCATCTAGGAATAAAAGTTGTTTTAATTTTATGGAGTTTTTTTTATTTTGAAAATAAAAAATTTTTTTTTTTTTTTGGTAATTAAGTTGAAATTGCTGAAGAATGAATTTGCAAAAATTACTTTTTTATGGTTAAAGAATTCTAATCTTTTCAAGGACTTTTTAAATATGAAATTAGTCATTTAAGTAATGATATCTAACTTTAAGCGCAGGTTAGCAATTTTTTTGTAACATTCATTTTTTATTATTTGTTTTGAGTTTGTGTGTTACCATGACAACGGTAAACATTTGGTCAGGTGTTTTTTTTTATATTTTAATGTCCATCTATATATTTCTTATTCTCCTCAGGTAGTTTTGATATTCTGGTGTACACTGACAAAGACCTGGAAGTGCCTGAACAGTGGGGGGAGACTGGACCACATCTGATTTACAATTCTGAAGAGGTCAGGCTTAAATCATTCTCCACGTCAATACATACAGTCAAAGCAGCTGTGGCTTTCAAGAAAACTACATAGATAATTGTTCTTACATTATTGGCTTTCAAGAAAACTACATAGATAATTGTTCTTACATTTTTTTTTCATATGACTTTGTTGATGTAATTTCTGTTTTGATTTTTTTATTACAAACATCCGCTTTCAAGTCGGTGAAATGAAATCTTTAAACGCAGTTTATTGGCTTCAAAACATTGAAGAGTATTTCAAAGTTGCAGAAAAATCTTCATTTTTTTTTTATTACTTTTCATTTGACATTGTATGCAGTGAAACATCTTGATCACTCTTATTTCATTAACTTTGCCTAATATGCGATTCTGTGAATCTCAGCAGTTTATCATTTCTCATGCTCTCTTTTGCTGGCATTGTCTGTACATTAGGATAGTGTTATGACTATCCCCTGTGCATGTTACTTTCAAAAATAAAATAAAAACAAGACTACATACATGTATTTGTTTTTATAGTCATGTTGAAGTATATTTTTTTCATTTTTGTTGGCTTTTCTAAAGTTAAACTAATACACACTTTTTCAAAAACTTGTTTTTAGATACTGATATGTTACATATATTGTAACGTGTAACATTTACATGTAATTGAAATAAAATGTTTAATAATTTTTTTAATTTAACTTACTGTAATGTATTTCTTCCATAAATGTTTGCTTAATCTTCTAGTTCATCTTTCTTTGTCATCAGATATCAGCAGTTATTGTTCTAAGCTATAAATACTGTTTTCTTAAAATAATATTTATGTCTGTATATAAAAAGATATATTATAGTAGTA